>VXBB01007639.1:46536-58768 GCA_013399915.1 Illadopsis cleaveri | reverse complement strand
CCAAGCCTGGCCTTGGACACTGCCAGGGATCCTGGGGCAGCCACAGCTGCTCTGGACACCCTCAGGGCCTCACCACTCTCACAGGGAAAGATTTTTTCCTGATGTCCAATCTAAATCTCCTCTCTGTCAGTTGGAATCCATTCCCCCGATGGATAAACTCTGGGAATGCTGCTGTGTGAAGGCCACACAGGGCAGTGTGGGGGCTGCCCCCCAGGGATGTGTTCTGCAGTACATTCAGAGCACATTTTGGGACAAGCAGCCCCCAGCCGCTGCTGGCAGCTCCCATGCCAAATTCCACACCTCCCTCCCAAAGCGTGGTTAAGCTAAGGGGTCTTGAAAGGAAATTTTCATAATCACTTTGTTAGCAGTGCTGAGGCAGCACGGCTTGTTCTCCAAAACCAGCTGGAACAGCTCCGCTAGAATTTAGGAAAAACAGAAGAAAGAAATCAACCTGAGGGAAACCCAGCATGGAAAATTGAAGCCGTGGTGCTGGAAAGCAGCTGAGGCGATCAGCGATGGAGAGGAGCCTGAGCAGCACAAAATGTCAGAGCCTGAGGCTGCGCAGTGCAGGGAATGATCCTCACTGCAGGCTTCAGAGCTGCTCCCAAGGCACAGCCCACCTGCAGCCCTGTGTGGAGCAGCCCGGGAATGGGAGCACGGCCTGGGGAGCAGCTGGGAAAGGGGCTCAGCTGCAGAAAAAGAGGTTCAGGGGGCTCTTTGTGGCTCTGCACAGCTCCCTGACAGGAAAGGGCAGATGGGAAATCAGGAGCTGCTCCCAGGGGACAAGGACAGGATGAGTGGCCTCAAGCTGCACCAGGACAGGTTCAAGTTGGACATCAGGGAAAATTCTTCCCACAAGGATGGCCAAGGCCTGGCACAGCTGTCCAGGGCAGTGGTGGAGTCACCCTGGAGCCATGTGGATGGCTTTGTCACCCTCAAAGCCATGTGGATGTGACACTTGGGGACAGGGGTCAGTGGTGGCCTTGGCAGAGCTGGGGGAATGGTTTGACTTGATGATCTCTGAGGTTTTTTCCAACCTTAATTCCATGATTCTGTGCATAGGGTGGTCCTCTCCCACCCTTGCTCATGTCCTAATCACACAAGCCAGTGTTAACGGGCAATATTTGGATTATTTTAAATTAATTTTCAGCATGGCCAGTTCTCTCACCTCACCTACGGCCACGGGGCGCACTCCAAGGAGCACCAGGTCATGTGCACAGGGAGTGGGGAACACCGGCCTGGCTTTGTGAATCCTCTCCAGTGTTTGCTCCTTGGTGGCTGCCTCTCATTGTTCCCGGGTATTAAAGCTCTTGTGTCAAGGAGAAAAGAAGTGGCGTTCGCATGTCTGCCTTTGAACAAAACCATTGTTCGGCTCCATCAACAATTTAATAATCCTTCCCCAGCAGGACAATGGCTGGGGGGAAATCGTTGGTGCAGGGGGGCCGGGAGCCACAGAGCCAAGTGCTGTTCCCGGCCTTTGAAGTCAGGGAGGTGTTTAAGTGACAAAAGAAATCACAAGTTTATGAAAAGGGCTCGTCTCAAGGAGGGGATCTGCAAACAAAGGGAACCGAGACCACTCGGAGGGAAGCAGAGCAGGCAGAAATGAGAGCCCTTGGAAGAGAGTCAAGCCAAACCCCAAGGAAACCGGGAGAGGAAATGACACTATGGATTTGCATCTGGACGCTTCATTTCCTTGCCACTGATCTTTCCTGGGCTGCTTCCGAGGAAAGGGAGCACCCTCACATCATTCCAGCTCTTTTACAACCTGCCCTGAGCCTGCCTGAGCTGTCCTGCAGACACTGAGGGGGAAGAGGCAGATCCCTGCTGGAATTTTCGGTGGCTGTGAGAAGGATCAGGGGACGGGCACTAAATGCAGGGTGAGGCTCTTGGGCTGTGCTGAGGGGGAAATGTCTGCCCCCGACGGAGGCACACACAGCCCTGGACCCCAACTCCAGCTCTAGGGAACCAAACCCACCTGAAATCCAGCACACCGCAGTCCTGGGAGCGTTAGGGCAGGGACACAGCCAGGGAACTTTGCAGGAAGGATCCCACATCAAACGGGGCCATTTCCCTGCTGATTGCTCGGAGATGCAGAGCCCGAGCCCCTGGACTGCCGAGCCCCTTTCTCTGCAGTGCAGCCGTGCCACAAAGCAGCTGAAAACGCTCCTTATTGACGCCTCCAACGCCCACAGACTGCCAGGCTGAAAATCTGCAGTGGGAGCGCCACGGGGAGAGGTTTTGTGGCTGGCACGTGGCAGGAGCAGCCCCGGTCACATCCTCCTGTGGTGCAGGCAAAATTCACCCCAAGAAATCAACCCTGCTGCTTGAATTGGACCATCTGCCCTCCTGCTGAGATTCCCCACCAAGCACTGAAAGGATCTGCTGCCCTAATGGCCAGGACTGGGGAGAAATCCCCTTCTCCTGGAAAAGCAGGAGGGATCAGCACCAAGGCTGAAGGAGCAAACACGGGATACGGGGAAGTTTAGGAACGGGGCAGCCTGCTGATGGCTCGTTTGGGAAAAAAACCCGATCCTGATGAATTTTGCCATGCCCTGTGTTTGTTTTTAGGATGGCAGCAAGAAGTCCTTTAGGGAAAGCAGGGAAAAGACGGATAATCGCTTCCGATAGGGAATATCAACTTCCAGCTACCCCTGGGTGCTGCAGTTTACAGGCTGCTGGAGGAGAGATGCAATAAAGTTTGCACCACTCGAGGGAGGCCTGCCAGAGGCAGTCCTAAAGGCTGCCATGAATAAAACACACTTTAAAGAGCCAGCGAGGATTACAAAATCCTAAAATCCAGGCGGGACAAGTGGGATACATCATCCCCCCCTCCACATCAGAGGCAGGCTGGTAAAGGGGATTTGCCCAGAGCACAGCACCAGGGAGCAGCAGGATGATCACGAGAAGATTTGGATTTCACGGTCCAACAGAGATGGATGAAAATTTCCAGAATCAGTCCAAGGGCATAATTTTCAGCAGTTATTTTTCCAAAGGGAGGAGACTGGCAAGAGCAGGTCTGCTCCTCAGGCGAGGGGAAATCCGTGTGCAGCACGGAGCAGAGCAGCATCTGTGCCCAGGTAGGGAGCTCCGAGGGATCCGCGAGATCCGGGCCAGCAATTGACCCTTTGAAGGAAGCCGTACATCATCATTAAAGAGCTCCGCGTCCCGGGGGACCCGGAGGCACAACAACCCCGGCGCTGCTGTCCCGGTGCGGGAGCAAACGGGGCTCGGGGAATGACAAATGGAATGCGCGTGGGCGGCGGGGTTTACCTGCAGCCCTGAGCACGGGAAGGGCTCGGGATCTGCTCCTCAGGGAAGCTGATAGGGGAACAATAGCCTGCAAGTGGTATTGTTTGCAGGAAAGGCGAGATATTTGCCTTTTCTCACTGATGTTGCTGCATCTCTGTGGGGGCCCCTTCCTGCGTGGCTAATAAGCAGCAAGACGCCAGACGCGCAATACAAAAAATTCCTTTGGCTTTGATTCGTTTTCTTTCTGGATAGAGTCAGCCTTACTTTTGTCAAGATCCCCGTTGTCTGGGTAATTTCATCTAGAGATCCTCAAGGAGCAGAGATCTCCACATCACTCCAAGTTTAATATCTCGGTTTGAGCTGGCATATATTCCAGCAATAATTTACACAGCTAAAGAAGAGGGAGAAAAAAAAATTACTTCTGTCTAATTGGCATTACACTAATTACCAGCAAAATACATCAGGCAAATATCACATCTCCTCAGTCTCTGTCATTTTGCATTCCCTGCTCCATTTTCTCTTTCCTCGCCAGCGATAAAACAACACAAACGCCATTCCGACATCCCTGAGCAGGGATCACATCCTGACCCCCTCCTCCTTTTCCTGCTGCCTCCTTGTTTCCTCATGCCAGGCAGGTTGTTCCAACCCAGACAGTCACAGCTGACAGAGAACTGCTGTTCCCCAGAACCTGAGAATTCCAGCACCCTGCTCTTCCCTGCTGGATCCCTTCCCCAGCCTCTCCTATGTTCCAGAGGGTTCATCCTGGAATAGCATTTTATGATATATAAAATGAGTACTATAAAACACAGACTACAGCAGAGTCACAGGTCTCACCCATGGGCCACCTGAGCTGGTTTATTCCTGATTCACAGCATCCCTACCAGTCTACCCCAAATTATTGGGAAAATGATGTTATTTTAGCCTGACAACACCAGTCTCATGCTGGAGCAAAGGTGCCAAATGTAAATCCAGGCATGTCCAAGACCTACCACGAGCAGAGTCCTCCTCATCCAGCTCATTCTGAGCTCCCTGTCAGACAAGAGCCCTGGAACAGAGCACTTTGGAGAGATCCTTCCCTGCTCTTGTCCTCCAAGCCCAGGAGTGAGGTCTGGATGTTTGTTTTTAGGGATACAGCCCTGGAAGGAGCATCCAGGCAGGACTTAGTGTCCATGACACCCTGGGAGGTGTCCATGCCCCCACCAGCGAGGTTCCTCCTTTTCCACGACGACTGAGGCTGAAATGCCTCCCAGGGATCATTTGGGAACCTTGTACCCCGTTCAGAGGCACAACCCCCTCTCCATCCCACTGGGGACAACACACGCAGACAATGTCCCTGCGTGTCTCTCCTGGTAAAACTGAGCCTTCCAGCCTCCAACACAGCAACTTCCCCCATTCCTGCTTCTTGTGAGCTTCTTGTCTGGCTCAGAGGTGCTGGAAAGGGAGCCCAGCTCTGGCCACACTGGCCAGGGAATGAGGACTGAGCCCCACGTGGTCACTGTTGTGTCCCTGAGCGAAGTGTGGCCGCCTCAGCTCCCGGGAAATGAGCCCTGGATGCTGGCAGGGAGCTGAGCTCTCGGAAAGGAGAGGCAAACACAGGGGCTGCCACGGTTTGATAACCTCTGAGGCACGGCAGCCTATCCCTGGGATGGCTCGCCACATCCATGACTAATGGGAGATTTATGGAGTGTCCTCTCCGCTGGGGAAGCGCAGCGCCGGCGTTCCAGCCACTTAACGGAGGGGACTTCAGATCAGGATGGATGAGAGCCCGTGGGAAGGAGACAGGAAGAGAGATTCTTTAATGGTGAGAGCACAAAGGATCAAATCCCGGGGAAGAGCCAACAACTGAGACTGACACCTGACCTGTCTCAACAGCGAAGCTGCCATTGATTTCACCGGGGACAGGGATGAATCCCTTATGCTCCATCTCCTGCCGGAGAGAGGGATTTTCCATGTGAGGGATCCACACCTGACTGATCCTTCAAACCCAGCCACCTGCTATTTTTATGAGAAAGAAACTGCCGTGTGGAGTCCACGGCAAGCTCAAATGGGAGACTTTGTAAGCTCCTCTGGCATTAAGTTTAAATCCCACACTAATGCAGGTCCCTTGCACGGGCAGAGGCAGGCAGGTTTATGGAGACATTCCCGAGCATTGGGAGGCAGATAAAGGGGGAATAACTGCGGTAGATCACACAGGAGCTGGAAATGGCACGTCAAATTACTTCAAAAGAAGCTTTCTAAGGAAGCAGGTCTTTGAAAACAACAAATAGTCTGGGGCTGCTGAGGGATCCTGCCTGTCTGTTGCTTTTACACTCGGTGGCTTTTTCTGGTTTAGACGTGTTCTAAAGCTGAATGCCAAGCTCAGAATCCCTGCCTCCCGCAGAATCCCGGCTTCCTGCAAGTTCAGCTCTTTGTGGAGCCATGGAGCAGGCAGGGTGGGAAAAGTGCTCTGTTTGGAGAGCAAAAATGGCCAAGAAATGTGACCCAGCAAAACCTCAGCCTGGTCACTCCCCTGTCCAGCTGACCATGGAGCTGTGCTGGGACAGCAGGATGGCACAGGAACAGGGGGGAGCCAACCCAGAGGGAGAGGAGAGACTTTCCTATTCTGCTCCCAAAACACACAGAGTGTTGTGGCTCAAGAGAAATCATCATTTCCATTCCTGGCTGTCCCCCGCCTGTCCAAAGGAACGGCGGCAGGTCCCAAGTTCAAGCGTGCATTTTAAAATGGGCTGGGAAACACAAAAGAAGAGCCTGAAGCAGCTTCACCCAACCCCTCACTCAGAGGAAATCTCGTCCCTGGAGAGGAACATGGAACAAGCAAAGAAGGGCCCCACCCTCCCGTTCCCACTGCAGATCTAATTCAGAAAACTCTTCATGGAACTGGGTTTAAACTCGAGCTAAAGCCACGAATAGTTGGAGGCTGATGTAAACTATTTTTGGGAAATCGACTTTCTACCAAAGAAGGGATGTTGAGATTCGGCCCAGAGATAAGAATAGCTGTGCATGACCATTTGCATGGGCATTTGCATCGGAATTTGCAACCATTGCCAGGGAAAAGGAAAATGCCAAGTCCTGTGTGGGTTGGGTTCCCTGTTTTAATGACACTGGGGTCATGTTCTGCCAGGTGAGAACCCTTTCCCAGGCCTGCTGAGGGGGAACAGGATGGAAAATGTTCCTGCCCTGGACTGGAGGAGTTCCATGACACAGTTGGGCCTCCCTTGTCGGGGAGATGGGAAATATTCCCTTCCCTGGGACAGCAGAATTTGCCTTGCCTCAATGAGCTAATTTATAATTCCTAGCTAAAAACTTCCATATTCCCATCTGTTTGTAGCTGATTCCCTCAAGGAAAGCCTCAAAGTTTGCCATGGAGCTGCCTGAGCCCAAAAGTGGCTCCAAGGAGCGGGGTGAGTTTGGTGTCAGCAGCTCCCAGCATGCTCCCCAGGCCTGGGGGCTCTGCAGGATTGCACAGTGAGGGCAGGGTCAGCTCCCCGAGCTGTGCACTCACCATGCACAGGGACAGCACCATCCTGGGGAGCACTTCCAGGGGGAAAGAGGAATAAAGAGCAGGAAAAATGAATTAGAATAGAATTTTCTCCACCCAGTAAATTCAGAGCAGGATGAATGTGAAGGACATAACACATCCAAGAGAGCACTGGTGGATTTCCACCGGCTTGCCACAGACAGCAAGAGGGAATGGCAGAGATCCCAGCCCAGGATCGCAAGAACCAGCAGAAAACTCCCCAGATCCAATCCTGAATGCAGCAGGCACACACAGAGCCACGGGGACCTAGATATTCCCCAAGAGAAGGCACCTTCCCACTGAAATGTGGAGTTCTTGTCTCTTGGGCGTTGACGCTGAGTGACTGCACTGCCTGGACCTTTCACAATCACACCATGTGGGCTCAGGGACAAAAAGGGAGGGGAAACAACCAGAATCCAACAGGGAAATTTGGGTTTTTCAAATAACTCCTTAAAGATGCCCAGGATCGGCCAAGGATCTTTGGAGAACTCGAGTGTTGCCCTCAGCTTTCTTGGTTTTCTTTGTTCGGAATCTTGAAAGCAGATTCTCACGCAGTTTCAACATCAACAATGTATATTTTTAGAGATGTTTTTCATATTTCTCCTCTGAGAGGAGAATTGATTGCTGGTGGTGTTCACCATCCAGGTTGAAGGGGTGGTGACCTAAACGACCAATCTCTTGCCTTTGTACAAACTGTATATAAGATGGAATCGGATGAGGAAGAAGAGAAAATAGAGAAGAAGAAGAAGATAAAATAAAGTATCATTAGCTTTCCCTTCACCTGCTGCCTGCCTCGTTCCTTCTGCGGGTCCGATCCTCCTACATATGGTGACCCCGAGTGTCTGAACGTGTTACACTCGAGGACAACCTTGTGTGCGCGCCACCACATAATCCTGTGAGGCAAGAGAGGCAGATAAATTATTACAGCTATTTTGGACAACGTCTGAAGCGAGGAGCAGCCTTCTTAGAAGGTCTTGAGAGGATTAAAGGCACTCTCTGGAGCTGGGAGCAGTGTGCCTGCTCCTGGGGCAGGGCAGCAGCCGTCCCCTGTTTACCCTGGGCTCCTGGGGACAATTAAGGGAGATGACCTGGCTGGCGTGGCAGGACAGCTGCCCTGCCCTGAGCAGCTCTGGCGTAAGAGTTTGCCCTGACACCGCTGCTGGAAAACATGGAAAATAAGGAAATAGGGCTGGAATTACAGCTCAGGCAGAAATGTTGAAACTGGGATGGGGTAATCCAGGGCCATTTGCAACCTGCTGGATGTTGTCTGTCCTGATAAAAATCTTTTCCCAGCGGTGATTAAGCAAACCAGGAGCCAGTTTTGGGGATGAACCAACATTAAGTGTGGAAAGGAGAGAAGGTCCTGATTTCTTCTGAAGAAATGCAGGTGCTGAGGATCACTGAGGGACCCAGAGAGAATTTCCAGAGGCAGATGAGGAGAAGAACATGATCACAAAGAATGTGGACACCCTAAACCCGAGCAGGAATGGGAACTACTGCAGGACAAAAGGAATTCTAGCCCTGAAGTGTTAAAAAGGGCTGAAGATCAGTTACAAAAACCCCAAACCCACAATGTCTCAGCTAGAGAGGAGTCCAAGCAGCTGCCAGACCTCAGCTCAGCTGGGCAGATGTGTGACCTGCTGGACCCCAGTCAGCAAAGACCAGGAATGGCCTGGATCTAGCTAGAATCCCACATCCCAGACAAAGCCAACTCCAAAGCATTCCTCAGCCTCTGCAACAAAGCAGAAGTGCTGCATTTGAAAGAAAAACAAAACAAAAACCAACTCCACAGACTGCAAATGTGCCTGGAACTCTTTCTGCAAGACAAAAGGGACATTTAAAGATAATGTAGGAAAAAGAGAATAGGTTTTAAGATCTAGAGGAGTCTCTGTGCCAGGGAAGGAGACAGAATGTAATTTTTTTGTCCCATCTGTTGGCTGCGAGGAATTGAACAACAATCGCAGTGAGAACCTTAAAAAGCAGCTCATGACTGGCACTAAAGCAGAGGCAGGAGGCAGCAACTGCCCAGGGCTGCAAATCTATCCTCGTGGTGAGCCGGAAAAGAGGATGGTTGGCTCGGGAATACTCTGAGCCATCCACCTTCTCATGGAGCTCAGAGCTGGGGGTGCTCAGCATTGAGAAAACTCCAGGGAGAGCTCAGAGCCCCTTCCAGGGCCTAAAGGGGCTCCAGGAGAGCTGGAGAGGGACTGGGGACAAGGGCTGGAGGGACAGGACACAGGGAATGGCTTTCCACTGCCAGAGGGCAGGGCTGGATGGGAGATTGGGCAGGAATTGTTCCCTGGGAGGGTGGGCAGGCCCTGGCACAGGGGGCCCAGAGCAGCTGTGGCTGCCCCTGGATCCCTAGCAGTGCCCAAGGCCAGGTTGGAGCAACCTGGGATAGGGAAAGGGGTCCTTGCCCCTGACAGGGGGTGGGACTGGATGGGTTTTAAGGTCCTTTCCAGGCCAAACCATTCCATGATCCCACGGCCCTGCAGGGTGCGCACACAGCCAGGTGCAGCCACATTTCCATGCCATGGTCACACTGTGAACACAAACACTCCCAGACACATCATCCCTGCACCTGGAGCTGCTGTGGATGTCACCACGTGATGCTGGGGGGCTGTGGGACATCACCTGGACACGTCCAACCCACCAAAAGCTTGTGGGCAAATTGGAGGCCATGCAGAGAGGAATATGAGCTGCAGGAATGGAAGGCTTGAACTATAATCAGAAGTTAGCAAAGAGGAGGAGGGAAACTTCTCCCCAGACTGCCTCTGTAAGGGTTGCCAAAAAGCACCACACACATCAAGATGTGCCAGATGTTGCTGCTGCCCAGGAATGAGGCTGCAGGTCTGTGGTGGTGGCAGCAGCAGATGGCAATGGCTGGGAGGAGCGCGAGGAAGGGTGGGAGGAGAGGAAGAGAAACCCAGCTGCCAAAATCTCTTGCCTTGGCTCTGCTCACAGGGAGGGACTTGACTCAGTTTTCTTTCAAAGAGATCTTTAAATATTGAGTTGCCTGAATGGGATCTCCGAGTACGCACCAGGAGAGGGAATTCTGGTGTTGTGGGACTCAGTGGGAAGAAAAGGGAGGAGCTGAAGCAGAGTTTAAGTGTAGACTGGTGAAACTGGGAGCAGAGAGGACCTTCCACTGGGAGGGCTCACCTGGGGTCTCACACACTGTGCTAACAAAGTGGGAAATTCCTGAAGGGATGCTCCCGGCAGAAATCATGGGCTGGCATTTCATGGCCGTGTCACACACGAGTAAGACAAGCTGCTCCTCCTGGCTTTGCAATGCATCCCTCTAAATCTTCCCTGAAACAAAGGAAAACCTGCACTGGTGGGGTTTTATTGAGCCCAGCAGCCAAACCCAGGACGTGGTGTCTCCATCCATCCACTCCCGCCGTGCCGAGGGACTGGGAGGGCTGGGACAGCACCCAGAACAGGCTGGGCTTGGCAAAGCCCTGGTGATGAGGGTTTGAAACCAGCTCTGCCACAAAGTCCCAAAGCCAAGCTCTGCTCCTGCCTCGTGCCTCAGCAGCAGCCTGGGCTCTGGCATCTGGGAGCAGCCGGATTCCTGCCTCTGGAGCACCAGGATTCCGACAGGGCAGAGGGAGGAGCTGCAGCTCCTCCAGGGTCACCCAGAGCAGGCAGCCACCTCCGAAAAATGCAAATTGCAATTTCCTATTTCATTCCCCACCTATGGCAGAGTTTCTTCCCTGGAACTGTGAAGATAAACTCATGAACATCTGGGAAGTGCAGATCCTACGGCACGGAGAGTGCTGGGAAAGCTCATGAGGTGTTGTTAATTCCATACTCTGATCAGGGTTGTAACTGCATGCATTAAAAATGGCATGGGGTCTCCACTTGAAATAGCAGCCATAAAACAGATTTTGGGGCTGGAAAAACACGAATCAGAAATGCCTCATCCAATAAATCACAATCTCAGACACATTTGCACCACACAGGGACAGAGGGAAAACAGGCTCAGTGTAACAATTCCTAAATTGCTCATACTCAATCCTAAAATCCTGTTAAATTCCCTTGATGGCCATTGCAGAGTGACTGGCACTGTCCCCATCCAAGCCCTGCGTGCACTGTGGCAGCAGGGCAGAGCCTCCACGGAGCACCAGCACTCCCAGGCTCCCTCCAACCAGAGCAAATCTGGGATCCGAGGGGAAAAAGCACCGGGTGGCGAAGAGGGAGACTGAGCTTGGTTCCCAGCTCAGTGTGCCCCACCAAGGTGGGGAACAGCACAGGGAGATGTTGGGGAGGAAACAGTGGGCAGCGAGGGAAAATAGCAGGGATGACAAATGCCTGGGATGACTGAGGAGCTGCCACGTCAGCGCCAAGCTCCTGGAGAAGTCTTCACCAGAACCAGCGTAATTCCTCCTGCAAAGGGCCTGGCTCAGCCCCTGCAATACAGCATTTTACTGCAGTCTGCACAGCAGAAAGGGTCCAAAAAAGGAGGACACTGAGATGTGTGTTAATCAAGTGAAGAACCATCTACAAAGAAAAGGCATGGATCTGTCTTCCAGTTGAAAAGCTATAAATAGCCTTGCATACTTGCTTATCAGATTGGTTCGGCTGCAGGGATAATCTCCTGGAGAAAGCAATGGAAGCCCTGTTATGTTGGATATTTATAACCAGATGAAAGCTGAGAAAATGCACAGTCGTGTCAGCCTGGCGCTCGTGCCGCGGGATGGGGGAGCGGGATCCAGCGCGGCTCCGCGGTTTAACAGAAGGTCAAGAACGGCTTAGTCTGCCCAAAAACCCAAAAACCCAAGATCTGATCTCTTTGAGGGGCTGGTGCTGCTGATGAGGCCAGGGAAAGGACATGGTGGGACAGTGTCCAAAAGGTCATGATGGTCCCACATCACTGGAGAGGCTTTTCAGGAAACAAGTCATGATCCTCCTCTGGACAAACAAGGTCTCGTTGGAAGGACAGATGTGGATGTGCCACACCTCGGGCAGGGGACGGAGCAAACACAACTCTGGTGAGCTGATCTAACACCCCCAGTGCCTCTAATCCCCAAATCACCTGTCCCAGTGCCAGGGTCCTCTCACAGTCTGCTTAGAGGATCACGACCCTGACCCCAGCTCCTCAGGTCCCCTCTGAAGTGCCGTGCCAGATTATCTGCAGAGCACCAGGGCCAGCTCAGGATAATGCTGCTGCATTCCTGAGAGCATTGACCTGCCACGGCCTCTGCACCCAATACAGGTCAGGACAGATGCTGGAGTCACTGGAGCCAATTCCCAACCACTGCCATGGGAAGGGAGCCAAGACAGGACACTCTGGGGATGGAGAGCAGAGCAGGGTTGTGGTTATCCCCTGGGAGCCTCCGCAGTGTCTGTACCACACATGGGTCTGTGGACCCATGGATCTGGGCATGGGGTGATTCCTGCTCTCCTGGGAGGTGAACACACACAGGGCACCTTGTGCCAGGACAGGAAGGTGGTTTATAGGAT
>VXBB01007639.1:16148-37837 GCA_013399915.1 Illadopsis cleaveri | reverse complement strand
GCCCCTTCCACCCCTCCTGCCATTGTCTGTGTCCTCTCCACCTCTGCTGCCCTTCCCTGTGCCCCTTCCAGCCCTCCTGCCCTTCCCTGTGCCCCTTCCAGCCCTCCTGCCCTTCCCTGTTCCCCTTCCAGCTCTTTCCCAGTTTTCCAGCCACAGGGAAGCCAGGCCCAAACCCACGGCTCCAGTTTTGGAGCTCGTCTGGCAGTAGTAGGAACTCATTTTGATGAGAAGTTTTCATGGGCTGTCCCTGACCTGCCTGGTCCCGGCTGCACAGCCCCAAAACCCCAACACCAATCCTTGACTGTGCTGATTCCTTCTGCCATGAGGGCATGTTAGGAAAAATTATACTGGGAGAAGTTTCTTCATGGAAAGGGTGGTCAGGCACTGGAAGGAGGGCAGTGGAATCACCATCCCTGGAGGTGTTCAAGGAATGACTGGAGGTGGCACTCAGTGCTCTGGGCTGGCTGACATCAAATCTTGATGATCTTTTCCAACCTTAATGATTCCATGAGGATTCCCAGTCACAGATGCTGGACGGGGCTAAGGGGATCCCGCACTCCTCAGCCCCTCTGGTCCCTTCTGCCTCTTCCTTCCCTCATTCAAACACCTCCACCTCCCACAGGACCTGCACCAGGCTGAATCTCCTTGCTAAACCCAGGGAAAACAAACTCAGGGCAAGTGCCAGCAGTGCCAGGAGGGCACATGAATTTGGGATGTCACCACGTCCCCACAAACCCACAGCATCACCGCCTGTGCAGAGGGCAGGGACCGAGCAGCAGGAGAAATTCCATTGTTCACAAAGAATGCCATAAACTCTGCCCTGGGCACCCTTTTCCTGCTGGCAGGGATGGAGGGGAGCCACCCTGCTCCCCCTCCCGAGCACAGCGGGGAAAGTCCAACCCTTGTTAACCGACTCACTGCTGATCCCAAGGCGGGATCCGCGGCTCCCGGTCTCCTCTGGCAGCTCCTGTGCCTCCCCACACGCCAGAAGCTCCTTTCAGGCAGCTGCCAAAGGAGCTGCTTCCCCAAGAGCTGCCACAATGCAGCAACTCACAGGGCCGGGAGTGAAAGGCAATGTCAGAGCCAGCGCCCGGAATATCAAAATAAGTGACAAGGGGGCCATTGTGGCACGGGAGTTACTCAACTTCACAGGGATTCATGAATCCCTCTCCTTTACAAACCAACCTGGAGCCATGCAACATCCCTGGATAGGGAGAGAAAGAGTGAAAGAAAAGCCCATGTGCTCAGAACAACCCAGAGCCAGCTTTCCATGGGTGGAGGATTGGGAATTATTTGCTTTGCCTGGCGAGGAGCGGGGCTCCGGTGCAGTGCAGCACAGCCTTCGGAGCAGGAGGCTGAGGGGAATATTATGTCCATGGAAACCAGGGCAGGCCTCGAGGAAAGCTGGAGCTGAATTGCCAAAACCACCCAGGGCAACACTCGAGCTCCAGGAAACAGGACACAGGCTCAGCTCGTCCCTGAGCCGACCATTTCACAGCCACGAGAGCTTCTGCTGCCGTGCTGGGGTGAGGATGGAGCTGAGACAGCTCTTCCCATCCTTTTCCATGCCCCTCCAGCACACACTGTGCGGCCACTGCAGTGACTTTTGGAGGAGAAGCCCCCCAGGAACCCTCCCTGCTCGTTCTGCACTCACCCTGCAGGTGATAGGAAGAGCTCAGGGCGTTTCCTGGCACAGTGGCACCCTGAGGGACAGGGACAAGGGACAAGGCATTGCCCTGGCTTGGTGTCACCTCCTGGCATCTACAGTTCCCCTCTGCTCCTGCACTTGGTGGCCTGGGGGTCCTGTGTGCCCCAAGGGTCCCTCCCTGCCCTGCCCCAGCGTCTCCAGGTGTTCAGTTGGTTGAGCAGACCCAGCTGCATTCCCAGGATTGCTCCCTGTTTGCACAACACGAAGGAATTGAGGGAAGGGCTGGTGCTGAGCAGGGGTCAGATCCCAGTGGCTCTGCCTGCTTTGGACAAGGGAGGGAGATGGATGGGCCCATCTCTAAGCCAGGATGTGGTCTGTGCACACCTGTGAGACCCATCCTTTTATTCAGAACACTCCTTCAGGCCCTCCCAAGATTCTGTCCCGGAGGGTGGCATCTCCCAAAGAACCCAGGCAATCCTGGAGCACAGTTAACGGCCCAAATCTGTGACCTACCAGTCTGACTTTACTGTGGTCACCTCCAGCACAGCCACTGGGGTCCCACAGGGCACAGCAGCCATGCGGTGACAGCTCTGGCCCGTGGTGCTCATGGGGTGTCCTGTGGTGTCCCCTGTGTCTGCCCCCACAAATTCCAGTCCCTGTGTCCATCCCAGTTCCCAGCAACCCTTCAGCTCTTTCACTGTTGGCAAACCAGAGGAGGAATCCACAGCTAGAGGAAAACCACACAGGAATCCACGGAATCCCACCTCCCAAACCCAGGTATTACCTCAAAAAGCACCTGCTCCCCCTCCTGAGTGGCTGCTCAGCTGACAATTAGCGAGTGCTGACCTTGCAGTCAGCAGAGCCAGTCTCCAAGTCCTGCCGAAATAATGATAGCAGAGCAGCCAGCCTCAAATGGACATCAGCTCCCGAGGCACTATTTAATGAATAAATCCAGGGAAAATGCGGGCTGACTCCACATAGGTGCCCTGAAGCCTCCTGAAATTTGCATGATGCTCAAAGAAGCCGCCAAAGCCCGGTGCCAACCTGCCGGTCAGATCGAATTTATCTAACTCAGAGCAAGATCTAACGCAATTAGAAACCCATTTAGGCAGCCTGGGGACAGAGCCTGCCTAACCTCAGCCTATCCCAGCTCTGATCCCATCCAGGAGGTGCCATTTGGCTTTTCTTTGGGTGAAATGAAGATGGGCAAGGAAAATACAGAAATAAACCATCGGAAGGCCGAGCGGTAAAATCAAAAGGGGTCATTAAATTGGCCTGGCCGTGCTGTCCTGGAATGTCTGTCACCATCCAGCTGATAATGGAGCTATTCTGGAGATGGTTGGTGTGGAGTGGAAATTGCCCTGGACGCAGCAGGAGGCCTCATAATCACGTTAAAACCATCTGAAGATCCCAGGGAGAAAAAGCTTCCGGAACCGGGAGCAACACTTGAATAAAACCCTCGAGGAATCCAACAGCTACAGAGTGGGAAAATAATGCTGGGAAAATAATGAGCTAATCTGGCTCCCAGTTGCACCCAGTGGAGCTGACAGGGAGAGTTGAAGGCTCTGGGGAGAGCAGGGGGTCTGAAGCTGTAGACTCAGGACTCTATTAAAAAAAAAGGGAGATAACCAGGAATGCTTCCACGGAAGCCTTTCCACAGAAAACCTGTCAATTTGCTGAAACCAGATCATTATTCAAGCAAGCTCGTTGTTTCAGGGTTGGGGTATGGGGGGAGATCTTTGCTGACACGTGAAAATGAAAAAATTATGCTCTTGCAAAGGTACCTTTCACTTCAGGACTCCAGCCAAGTATTAATTATGGAGCTCAACTCAAAAAGGTCAGGCAGAATCACACCTTTAGAAATCACTAGAAAAAAAAATATTTATATATAATATGTATTCTGATTGACTTGGGAAATAGGGGGAAGAACTGTCAATTCTTCCTGATTTGCTTTCAAATTGAAAATTTTCCTCTGAGGGCAAACTTGTTTTGCAACCAGCTCGATTTCCACAGGCGAAGGGCAGCAGCTTTTCCTGTTTGCCCAAGGAACTGTGCCTGTTCCAGAGGTCTGGGCACCCACACCCTGCAGAGATGGGCAGAGCCCTCACCTCAGTGGTCTGTACCTCCTGATGAACAGTGATACCCAGTGAGACAAACCTTCCTCTGGAGACATCAAACAGGTAGGACAAGTCATAGGAAGGTTTCTTAGGGCCACTTATCTCCCCTGCACTGCTCCAGTTCCCATTCCCACTGGCAGGGACCCCTTGGATGGATGAGCTCCTCAAATCCCAGGATTGCTGTCACATCCTTGGCCAAACCAGATCCCGGCTCCAGACAAATTTCCAGCATGTTAGCAAAACTTTCTGAGCTCTCTGGGCAAGAGACACCCTGATAGTCCCTAATAAACTGTGATCCACTTAAAATCCTTGGAAAAAATACCCCACCCAAGCTCCTCCAGGCATTTGCAGAGCCTGGAATCACAACACCCCAAAAGGTCTTGCCCAGCCTGAAGAGAACGAAGGGCTCTTCAAACACCTGAAACACGGGTTTTGCTTCCACGGGGCTCAAGTGCTTTTGATGGATGAGCAGGGGGATGACTGGATGAGTGTGAGAGGAGCATCACACATCGCTCCAGCAGGACACTTCCAGCAGGATCTCAGTCCAGAGCTCAGCCACGAGGTGCCCCCAGCAGGGCCAGATCTCAGGCTGCTGTTCCCGAGCACGGGGAGCTGGGAGGATGTGAAAACCAGGCCGTGTGGGAGCAGGATAGCTGCAGCCTTTCAGCTTGCTCGGGCCTTTCAGGATGTCTCTGAGGAGCTGAATCAGGGCACGCTGCTCCGACAGCTCCGGGAGGGATCAGCTCCCAGGGAGGGAGGTGGGGGTTCGCTGCCCTCTGCCCAAAGGACAGCTCTGAATTTGGATGGAACGTGCCAGGATCCCTGTGCCATGTGCAGACAGGAGATCAGAGCGGGTGTTTTGCAAGCTCAGGAGGATGTTTACATCCTGGGGAAGGGGCATCTGCAGGGATCTCTGGGCAGGACCCACAAGGCCTGGCTGTGAGTGCCAGAAGGATGGAAATGATGAGGTGCTGGAGCTTCGTCCTGCTCTCCTGGCAGGTCACAGCCCACGCTCCCACCACAAACCCACCCACGCTTCCCTGCAAGCAGCTGAAGGGCTGAGGCAGTAAACAGCTTCCACCACACAAGGCATTGATGCAAAACAACCAGGAATGTTTTGTAAGGGATCTGGGGGAGTTGTTTTCTTTCTGGTCCTCTGCCTGACCTCCTCTTCCTCTCCAGAGGGTTGGGTTGGGAATCACATTGGGAAAAGAAGCCTTTACTACAGGTAGGATATGGAAAACAGGTCCTCAAGGGTGCAGAGACCTCCAGAAAAGTTCAGAAAGTCAGAGAATAGAATCATGGAATGACTTGAGTTGGAAGGAGCCTAAAGCCCATCCCATTCCACCTCCTGCCATGGATAGGGACACCTCCCACTGTCCCAGGCTGCTCCAAGCCCCAGTGTCCAACCTGGCCTTGGGCACTGCCAGGGATCCAGGGGCAGCCACAGCTGCTCTGGGCACCCTGTGCCAGGGCCTGCCCGCCCTGGGGAATCATTCCTTCCCAGTATCCCATCTAAATCTCTCCTCTTTTAGTGTAAAAGAGTTTCCCTTGTCCTATCACTCTCTGCCTGTGTAAAATCTCTCTCCATTTTTTTTGTGGCTCTCCCTGAAGTACAGAAAGGGTCAGGACAAAAGATAAGGTCAAGGAAGGACCTGTTGGGGGGAAGCTGAGTGAGTCTGAGTTGCAGGTCTGACTCCAGAGGTGAAGCCAAGGCTGAACTTCACTCAGGCTGGACTGGTGGGTGCTGCAGCCACAGTCAGAGGTGACAAAAAAGGGGGCACCAAGATACCAGGGGTGACCTCCTCACCCCTGTTCAGTCCTCCCGTGCCCCAGCCGAGCTCTCTGTGCTTTCTGGGGTGCTGAAGGATCAGGACACTGCAGGAAGAGCCTCTTTTGGAATAATCTCCCCTGACCATCTTGGTTTCTCCCAGGAGCAGAGCTGGGTTGTGCAATGGCAGCCCAGCCGTGCCCAGGGCTCCTGGCAGGTGCTCTCACAGGACAGGGGTGTGGGGATGAGGGTGGAGGGGCAGGAAGGTGATTTGGGCCTGGCATGGGGCTCAGCATTCCAAAGGATGTGCCAACCAGAGAGAGATTTGCCAAGGAACCACGGGGGCTGAGTGTCCAACACCCCATGAACCACAGAGGGGCTCTTTGGGACCTGCCCTGGCACGGCCCCACACAGGGAGATTCACTCTGGGGGTCCCAGCTGGCCAGCAGCTCCAGGGACNCCACCGAGTGCCTGGGGACACACAGGGACCAGGGGACACGCAGGGACCACAGGGACACACAGGAACCAGGGGACATGCAGGGACCACGGGGGCACACAGGGACCACGGGGACACACCCTGTGACAGCCCTGGGTTCTGCCCCAGGATTTGGGTGTCGGGTGAAGCAGCCTGCAGGGCTGGGCCCTGCTCCAGGGAACAGCACTGCAGCTGAGAGCCCGGCCGAGCGGGCAGAGCAGTGCTGGGAATATCAATCAGGGAGGCTTGGAGCGGGCGGCTGCACACACAGCCAGGGCTTTCATCCCCCAGGATCCACAGCTCGGCCGGCAGAGCCAGCCAGGGGCTCAGCCCTGCACTGGGAGGGCTCAGCATCCCTCTGTACTGGGGCCAGCACAGTCAGGAGAGACTGGGGAAAGCCAGGGTGAAGGGAGAGATCAGGAGAGAGGGTGGAGAGGAGCAGACACAGCTGTGAAAGAAGTGGGAAAATTTGGGGGGGGATAAAGGAGGAGTTCCCCAGATCCAAGCTAGGAAAGGCCAACGCTGGCTCCAAGGCCACGAGGCAGGGGAGAGGCTGAGGCTGTGAGAAGGGAGAGGAAGAGGAGGGCAGGGAGGAATGAGAAGCGGGGAGGAATGGCAAGAGGGAAACTGGGCAGTGCTGTCACCCAGCCCCATGTGGGGAGCCCCAGGCAGGGAGCACAGGCTGGGTGAGCCTTCAAGAGAGAAAGGACGAGTTCCCCAGTGCTGGTGGGGCCAGGGACAGCCAGGCAGGAGAGACCTGATGGCCTCCCTGATGGGGTAGAGACAGTAAGTGCCACTGTCTCTGCAGACACTGCTCACAGAGTTGTCACCTGGCCAAGGCTGCCCNCAGCCCTGACACAATTCCAGCCACTCTGTGCCCTTTGCTCCAGGCATTCCTTAGCCCTTGTTCCCTCCCTGGCCTGTCCTACATCCTGCACCCTCTCATTACTGCAACCTCCTTCNCACCCTGCTGTCACCTGCTGTCACTGTGTCCACCCCACTGCCACCCTCCACACAGCCCAGCCCCCCTCTCCCTGGGGCTGTGCACCCCCTGTGCCAGCCTCTACCACAGTCCAGGCTGCACAATCCCCACCGCCACCTCCTTGAGGACAGGGGTTGTACCCTGCCCTGTGCCACCTCCCCCAGGGGAGACTCTGGCTGCATCCCCTACCCCTGAAACACAGTGTGTCCCTGCCCCCCTTGTCACAGAGCCTGCACTCCCCTCCGTGCCACTTGCACAGGGTGCTGGCAGTGAGCATCCCGCTGTCACCTCCCATGCAGGGGCACAGGCTGGGTACACCCCCCTGTCACCTCCCCCTGCAGCACAGCCTTCACACACCCACGCTGCTCTGGCTGCACACCCAGCCTGTACCCGGGGATTGCTCTTCTTCCGTGGCTGAAGCTCCTCATTTTGAGGTCCTAAATACCCCACGGTGCTCTCACTGCCTGCCAGCAACCCGAGTCCCCAGCACAGATGTGCCAGGAGCCACCACACCTTCCTGCTTTGCCTGGGGTGCCCTCATCATCCTCATCAAGGCCCCAGCACGGTGCACGACCCACCCCCCACCCTGTCCTGTGCTCCCCCAGCTCCCCCAGGCACCCCAGTGATGCTCACAAGCTGCTGTGCTTTGACACAGCCAGTCTCCCAGCAGATCCAGGGATCTGCAGCCCCTCAACGACACCTCTCTCATTCGATCCCAGCCTGGCAGAGCCAAATCTGACCCCAGCCCAGTCGATCCCAGGAGCAGGAGCTGATTCACGGTGTGGAGGAACTGCTCCCAGCACAGCATGTCGCTGAAACTGGGGAAAAGCAGGGCAGGTCCCCCATGAACCCTCAGCTCCATCTGCAGCTCCTTGCTGGATCCATTTATCAGCTCATTCCACGTGAACGACCTTGAGAAAACCCACTGACCCAGGACAGTGGGAGACTTTCCCAGACATCTGCCAGCACCTAAACCTGCAATTTATGGAGACTCTGAGCTAAATTCTCAAACAAGACGATTTCATTTCTGTCCATTACAGCTACAATGTTCCTCTCCTCCCCTCCCGCAGAGAGTAATTAATGCTGCACCGCGCTGAGCCTGCGGGCAGGTGCAGGAACCTCTGCTGAGCTCGCTCAGGTTCACACCACTCCAGCCACCTTCCCGGGTGGTGGGGGGCTGTAAGGACCCAGGGCAGTTCTTGGGAAAGGATGTAGAATATCTCCTCCTGGTAAAAAAGGATGCAGCCTGGGAGCCAGGCAGAAGAAAGAGCTGCTCCCCACGCCAGCGCCTGAGTTCCCACCCCAGGTTCATCAAAGAGCTGCTGAGGACAAGGAAGGAAGGGAAACTTCTCTCAGAAAGTTCCCAAAGGGAAGCAGATAGCAGGGCTGAGCCAAGCCCCCAGACTGCCCTGCCCAGCCCTGCGGGGAGCACTTATTGAGGTGGTTGCTGGTGTCTCCTTTCTTCCTCTGCAGCCATCACATCTCCCCGCGGGTCCCAGCCCTGCCTGCCCAGGAGGCCCAGACACTTCCTGGATGGTTCAAGATAAAACCTTATGCTGTTAGCAAAACAAACGAGGAGGCTGTGAGAGCCAAGGCTGGCACAGGGCTCAAACCACCGAAGCCAGAACCACTGGTTTCCCCCGCTGATCTAATCTCTCCCAGCGCCAGAGCTCCTCGGGCCCGGCAGCCTGGTGAGGCCGCTGGAGGCCCTGGGGAAGAGGTGAACTGGTGTGACAGGAGCAGGGATGGGTGCCCCAGTTCGGAAGAAAATCCAGGAGAAACAAGAATGGGTGGCCAGGGAGGGGGTCCCTGAGCTGGGATACTGGGATGGTGGGAGAGGGGTGTTGGACTGTTCCTGCCTACCAGGATCCATCTTTTCTCCAAACAGCTGGAGACAAGACCCTGAGCGAGCCCCGTGGCATTGGCATCACCCCCATCCATCCTGCCAGGAGATCCCATACAGGGCAGAGCCATCTGCATGGGGAGCAGGACCACTCCAGCAAGCCTTCCTGAGAGGATCTCTCCTTCCCATCACCTCGTGGGGTGGGGGAGCACTGGGATCCAGCCCTGCTGACATGCCAAGGCTCCATCTGCAACCGCGTGCGCCCTCATTGCAGCACTGCGGCGCGTGGAGCCGGCGGCTGCCAGCGCGCGCCAGAGGGATTTGGGTCAGGCTAGCCAGGCACAGGGATCTGCTCCGCACGCTCGGGCTCTGGGACGTGGGTGTGGCTCAAGAGGATGTGGGGATCAACCAGGAGAAGCTTTGAGGGAGGATGTTGGTGTGAAGTGAAATGAAAGCTGGGCGAGCTGGGCCATGATTCAGACTGTGTCCACATCCACGCATTTGTGTGTGTGTGTGTGTGTGTGTGTGTGTGTGTGCAGGTGTTGGGAGCCCTGTCCTGAAGGAACATCTTCAGAGGGTCAGGTAGTGACTGGACATGGGACACATCAACCTGGGGATGAAGGGTCAGCACCATGAGGCCTCTGGACTGACCACACTGGGGTGTGCTGGAAGGTTTGTGGAGATGGCCGACCGATGTGAGCATCACTTCTGGCCTCCACAGGGCCTGAGTGCTGCAGTGGCCAAGGACATGGGAAATATGCCTGGGAAATTGCTGGGAATGAGAGCCTCCTCAGGGGCAGCAGGGAAAATAAGGCACAACTGGTCAAAAATAGAAAATTTTATTGAAGTCAAATCCAACAGGGCAGCTGAGCTCAGCCCCACGGCAGGAGCCCAGCCTGCCGCTCACTGGGGTACAAAGAAAGGGGCAGGGGTCTCATGGGGCACATGGGATACAGCATGGGGGAGAGTGGGTGGTCCTCACCCATGGGGCCCCAGGAAGAAGGCAAAGCCACAGGCGCTCGCTCCCCCTCTCCCTCCCTGGCTGGTTAAAGACAGAAGTGCCAAAGCAGAAACGTGGTGCAAGCTCCTAAGTGGCCAGACAGCCCAAGAAGGAGGGTCCTGCAAGCTCCGCGCTCAGCCCACGACCTTGTGGCTCAGCTCCAAGCTCTAGTGCACACCAGCGAGCAGCCAAGACCTGCCTCCACCCTGCCCCGCACGCAGAGAACCCCCCGGCGACACCAAGAGCAGTGACTCGACCGTAGCAGGCACCCCAGTGCCCCTCTCCCCCGGCCCCAGCACAGTCCCAGCCCCACCACATGGACGGGCCATTCCCGTGCCACCAGGATCTGCGGACCCTCTCCCGCAGAGCCACAGCTCCAGGCCTGGTGCTTGTGCTAAGGGAAGCCCGGATTTCACTGTGCCAGCTGTGGCAGAGGGCCCATGCCTGGGGGAAGCCGGAGCCTGAGCCTGGGAAAAAGGCAGAGCTTTGCTCCGACACCCAGCCCCACCTGCCCGGGCAGCCGCAGCGGGCGCAGAGCTCCCTTTGAGGCGCCCTGGCGCAGGGATGGTGGCAGGTTCAGCTGCACCAGCAGAGCCGGGCTGGCAACAGTGAGGCCAGAGCCTTCCCAACTGCTCCCTGAAGCAGGGCAGGGCTGGAACCCAGCTGTGGCAGGAGCAGGACCAGTCCCTCCTCCCCATGAGCCAGCCCAAGCGGAGGGAGGGATGGGAGGGTGGGCATTGCCCTCCTTGGTGCTGTTAGAGTGGTCCCCAGAGGGGACACAGGCGGGTGGCATTCCCTGCCCGGAGCCCCGCATGCAGAGCCACACACATGCAGTGCCCTTCGCGTCACCGTCACCCAGGCAGCGCCACCAGGACCCAGCCCCGGGCGCTCTGACAAGGGCTCAGACAGTTTTTGGCCTCCCCCACACCGTCCCCATCCCCTTCCCGCACCACACCCAGGCTGTGTGGCTCGGCTCCAGGGTAGTCCAACGCCAGCCCCCTGGGCCACACATGCAGGGCTGGGGGCCAGTCCATGCTCACTCCCACACCTCTGTCCAGATGGCTCCCCGGTGCAGCGGGGGCGCCGCTGCCGGCCTCAGGATGAGCTCTCCTACCTGCTTGTTGGTGTATTTCTGGGGGTTGGTGCGGTAGCTGTAGTCCGAGTACTGCTCGGAGCCTGTCGAGTTGTTGTCCCCGGTGCCAACAAAGGTATTGGTGGCCGGCAGGTCCTGCACCACTTGGTGCTTCTTGGAGGCGGAGGGTGACTGAGGCTGCAGCTGGATGGAGGGCAGCGGTGAGTTGGAGCGGTAGTGGCGGCCCAGGTCCGGGCTGCCGGGAGGGTAGTTCAGGGGCAGGTGGATCCGGGGACTGTCACTGACAGAGTCATTCATGAGGTTGAACTTCAGCGATTTCTGCAGCCCCGTCTCCTCCTCATCCTCTGTGGGCTTGGGCGGCTTGGGAGACTTGCTCTTCTTCACCTTGTTCTTGCTCTTCCCGCTCTTGCTGGCCTGCTTGGGCGCGTACAGGTCCTTGGTCTCCTTCTTGCCTGCTTGGTAGCCGCTCTTGGCCTCACGCTGCCGGCAGTAGCGCACCAAGACCACCAGCACGATGACCAGGGTGACAGCCACGATGCCGGCGATGACCCCGAAGAGGATGTTGCTCCGCTGCTTGCTGCGCTCATACTCAGGGTCACCAGCGATGTCGATGTCCAGCGGGGTGTCCAGGCTGTGCCCCACCAGCGTGTCCAGCAGCGTGCGGTTGGCCAGCGTCTCGTTGACGTAGAAGTGCACCAGGGCCGTGCCGTGCCGCGAGGGCTTGCCCTTGTCGTTGACGCGCACAACCAGGCGGTGCAGGCCGTGGTGCTTGCGCAGGATCTCCTTCTCCAAGGTGATGTCTCCGCTCTGCGGGGAGATCTGGAAGAGCTCGAAGGGGTTTCCTCCTGTGATGCTGTAGATCAGCTCGGCATTGATACCAGAGTCGATGTCCTCTGCCTTGACCTTGCTCACCTGCTGGCCGGGGCTGGTGTGGGGCAGGATGTGCTTGTAGGTGGCATTGGAGGGGGAAGTGATGAAGGGGGCATTGTCATTCTCATCCAAGACGTTGATGGTCACCCCCACGTAGGCAGACCTGGGGGGATCCCCGCCGTCCACCGCCTTGAGTCGGAAGGTGTAGGTGCTCTGCTGCTCCCGGTCAAAAGAGATGCTGGAGAGGATGGTGCCAGTGCCATTTTGAATGACAAAATCCCCGTTGTCTTGCTCCACTGACAGCTGGATCCGGGCATTTTCTCCTTTGTCAGCATCGATGACCGTTACCATGCCCACAGGGCTGAGGGGCGGCATGTTCTCCATCACCGAGAAGTTGTAGCCGCTCAGCATGAACTTGGGGTCATTGTCATTCCTGTCCATGACATTGATGGCCACAGACGCTGTGCCCTGCTTGCTGGGGCTGCCCTTATCTTCCGCCACCACCAAGAACTCGTAGCGTTCCCGCTGCTCTCGGTCCAGCACCGCCTTCACCCGGATCTCCCCGGAGTCAGGGTCAATGGTGAAGGCACCCTTGGAGGAGGGGTCTGTCACCAGGGAATAAACCAGCTTGGCATTGGAGCCGCTGTCAGCGTCAGTGGCACTCACCTCCATGACCAGCTCATCGGGCTCGTTGTTCTCAGGGAAGGCCACTTCAGTGAAGCTCTGGCTGAAGACAGGGGCATTGTCATTGACGTCCATCACCTGCACCTTCAAGGAGTTGGTGCTGGAGAGGGGCGGGTTCCCCGAGTCCACAGCCACAATCTCAATCGTGTACTCTTTCACCGACTCATAGTCCAGCGGCGTGGTGGTCTGCAGGAAGTATTTCTTTTTGCTGTCACTCCCTGTCTCACTGGCCTGGCGCAGCTGGAATGGGACGTCACCAGCCACCACGCAGGTCACCACAGAGTTTTCACCCTCATCTCGGTCAGACACCTGCACCAGAGCCACTGCTGTCTCTACTGGCACGTCCTCCGAGATGTTGGCCATGCCATCCTGGTGGGTGACCAACCCTATGCCCCGGATCTCTATGGAGGGCGCATTGTCATTCATGTCTTTGATGGTGACCACCACCTGCGTGCGGGCACTCTTGGGGTTGGCGCCCTTGTCCTTGGCCATGACGGAGAACTTGAGGGTGCCAATGTCCTCGCGGTCGATGGGGCCCTGCACGGTGATGAGCCCCGTGGCGCGATCCAGGCGCAGCAGCCGCCGCACCATGTCCGAGGCCTGGTGGAAGGAGTAGTCGATCTCGGCGTTGGCGCCCTGATCCGAATCGTTGGCTTTCACCTGAGGGACAGAGGGACAACCGGTGAGCAGAATGAGGGCACGGCGGAAGGAGCCCCTCCGCTAACCGCCGCAGCCTTCCCTGGGGACAACCAGGGGGAAAAACCAGGATTTCCTCTTCTGGGGCCAAGGACTGTGGGGCAAAGACCCTGGGACCGGCAGAGCAGCTGGGAGCCGCCCTCAGGCACGGAGGCTTTGCCTCGCTCTTCCGGAGAAACCGGCTGGGCCGGTTGGCTGCGCTCCCCTCCCGGCGGGCTCCGGCATGCAGGGAATCCTCCGGAGCCATGGAACCGTGCCGCTGAGACCCAGCCAGCAGCAGGGAGGGACAGCTCCAGCTGTGCCCCCGAGGAGGGGCTGGAGCAGCTGCCAGGCTCAGGTGAGGGCGAGGAGGGAGGCGGTGATGTGCGGAGCTGCAGCAGCTCCATCGCGGCATCTGGGGATGCAGCCAAGCAGGGACTGGGGCTGCCTGGGCCCGGCACAGCACCGTCCATTCCTGTCCGCCCGCCAGGAGCCCTGCATCCCCATAAACCTGCCTCTACGCCTATTATTTGCTTTCTAAAGAAGATGAGGTTTGTCTAACATTTGCCTCCCTAATCGGCTCTCTGAGCAGCCTCTTCTCTGCACCATTTGCTGCTCTGCCGTTATCTTGCTCAGCAGATTTGGATGGAGAACGAAAGTTGTTAAATGTAAATTCCACCTTTTACCTCCACTCACAAAACAGGCGGAAGTCATTTTCCCCCTGAAAGATAAAAGCTGAGCAATGGCAGCAGCAGCGTCTCAGCCCATTCTCCTCCCGGCCATGCAGCTCCCTTATCTGCTTCCAACTCCCATTCTCTTAACAGTGAAAAATGAATTCTTAAAAAATTCACATCAGAATTAGCAGGCAGATGAGAGCTGGCCGCGCTCCGCTTATTAAGATGGCAGCTGCAGATAAACAGATGTCGACTACTATCATCTCAATGCCCCCTCCAAGCCAAATCCACCAAGATCCAGCCCCTTGGGCTCTCTGGGCCAGTTCGCAGCGCTGCCCAAGACGAGGCAGAGCCCCCGCTCCCTGCAGACAGCAGGGCACCTCCGGAGCCATGGCCAGCCCTGTGCATGGGCAGCAGGGATGCTCCCTGTCCTCACCGCCTGAGTTTCCATGGAGCGGCCAAGGGAATGCAACTTATGAAAGGGTCTATGTTTTGTCTGCAGGCAGCACTGAGACCACCCTGGCCCCAAGCCAGATTCCTGGTGGCCCTCAGGTCCCAGCCCTCCCAGTAACCCAGAACTCTGTCCCGTGCAGCCCCGCTGCTGCCCCTCAGCCGTGTCCTGCAGCCCTACTCCAGCTGTGCCTTCCTGCGCATCCTCTCCAACCTCGAGCAGATGTGACATCAAAGAAACCTGCCTGCCTGCTGGCCCCGGGTGACACTGTGGGCTCCTCCATCCAACCCTCCCTCCTCTCTGGTGGAACCATGGCCGTGTGGATGCTCCTGGGTTGTCCCTGCAGCCAGGCAGGAGGGGAAACAGTAAAGAGAAGAGTCCCCTGCACTCACCTGGAGGACAGAGTGCCCCACAGGGCTGTTTTCAGAGAGCTCTGCCTCATACAGGGCCTTCTCGAACTTGGGCGCGTTGTCGTTCATGTCCAGGATGGTGATGCGGAGCAGGGCACTGCTGGCCCGCGGGGGATTCCCCCCATCCTGCACCTTGATGGTCAGGTCGTAGGAGTCCCACTGCTCCCGGTCCAGGTTCCCCATGACAATCAGCTGAGGCTGCTTCTCATCCTGGTCCTCAGCCACCTGCAGCCCAAAGAGCTCCTGTGCCTCTGGCCCAGCCATCAGCTCGTAGGAGGCAACACCGTTGGGGCCCGAGTCCCGGTCCATGGCCAGGGGGATGGGGAAGAGCGTCCCGATGTTGGTGTTCTCGGGGATGGAGAGGGTGAGGACGGGCGAGGCAAAGTTGGGGGTGTTGTCATTGATATCGAGCACCTCGATCTTCCCCTCGAGCAGGCGCGGGCTGCTGTTGGCATTGAGGTTAGTGATGGACACCTCAAACTCCAGGAAGCAGGGCTCTCCGGGCAGCAGGTGCTGACACTCCCGCAGGTTCTCCCGGTCGATGGAGGTCTCTGTGGTGTAGATGTCCCCAGTCTTGCCATCCACACGGAGGTACGGGTACCCCACCTCCAGCTTGTAGAGGTGCCCCATGTCTGGTAGGCCATAGTCGGCGGCCAGGCTCCCTATGAGGCTGTTGGGGGGTTGTTCCTCCTGCACTTTGTAGACCACACGTGTCCCCGAGGCCAGGGCAGGGAGCTGGCAGAGGAGCCACAGGCCCAGGCAGGATGCCAGCGGGTTCATCCTGCGCTGCAGGGGAGCTGGAGGAGACACAGACACCGGAGGTTAGGGACCGGCCCACTTCCCTGGCTCATCCCACTGCACCATGTGGGGCTGCACATGGTCCTGGCATGGCTCCCGAAGGGAAGGGGCTGCTGGGGCTGGCTCCTGGCAGCCTCCAGGGCCCCAAAGGACTCGTCCCAGCTTGCAAAGTTCCTGCAACGCCCTGCTGGAGTGAGTAACCCTGTCATTGAAACCTCAGCCCTGTCACTTGCAGGAAGCCACTCCTGCCACTGTCCACCCTCTTCGTCACCACACCAACTGTAATTAGACCCAACGAGGCACAGTAACAGGGTGGACTGCAGGCAGCCTGCTGCCAACAACCCGATGGGAGCCGGCCAGACTCCGAGACAGCTTCTCACCACCCAAACACAGGAGCATTGTGTGCCACCAATGCAGGGGCACTGCCTGCCACGCACAGCAGGGACACGCGGGCACTGCACGCAGCTGCCAGCACACAGAAATGGGAGCACCAAATGGGGAGTTCTGACTGCCCTGCGGGGATGTGGGGCTGACACCTATTTGGCATTGCAGGGACATGGGACACTGAAGGGATACAGGGCTGACACCTACCCAGGGACACAGGGCACTGCAGGGATGCAGGGCTGCCACCCATGCAGGGATGGAGGGCCATGGCTCCCTGCAGGGATGCAGGGCTGACATGCACCCAGCACTGCAGGGACACGGGGCACTGCCAGCATACAGCTCCCTCCCATCCATCACTGCCTGCACTGCAGGAACAGCAGCAGCCATCACTTCAGGGACACAGGACACTGCAGGAATGCAGGACTGCCGCCCATCCAGCACTGCAGGAACACGAGGTGCTCCAGGGATGCCACCTGTCCGGCACTGCAGGGCTGCAGGGCACNCAGGGCTGCAGGGCACTGCAGGGCCACGGGGTGCTGCGGAGATGCAGGGCTGCCACCCCTCCAGCACTGCAGGGCCATGGGGCACCGCTGTGGCAGGGACAGAGCAGCACTGCCCTTGCTGCACTGCCAGCTTAGTGGCACTGCCAGCCTCGCACTGCGAGGTACAGAGGCACCACCCACCCAGCACTGCAGGGATGCAGGGGCCCTGAGCATCATCCCTCCTGCACTGCCTGTGGAGCACTGCCACCCCTGGTGCCCCTGGCAGTCAGAGGGACATCGGGTCCCTGCCCAGGCTGTGCTGCTGCAGTGCAGGAACCCCCCGGGCAGCCCCCGGCAGTGCCCNGACGGGCGAGGCAAAGTTGGGGGTGTTGTCATTGATATCGAGCACCTCGATCTTCCCCTCGAGCAGGCGCGGGCTGCTGTTGGCATTGAGGTTAGTGATGGACACCTCAAACTCCAGGAAGCAGGGCTCTCCGGGCAGCAGGTGCTGACACTCCCGCAGGTTCTCCCGGTCGATGGAGGTCTCTGTGGTGTAGATGTCCCCAGTCTTGCCATCCACACGGAGGTACGGGTACCCCACCTCCAGCTTGTAGAGGTGCCCCATGTCTGGTAGGCCATAGTCGGCGGCCAGGCTCCCTATGAGGCTGTTGGGGGGTTGTTCCTCCTGCACTTTGTAGACCACACGTGTCCCCGAGGCCAGGGCAGGGAGCTGGCAGAGGAGCCACAGGCCCAGGCAGGATGCCAGCGGGTTCATCCTGCGCTGCAGGGGAGCTGGAGGAGACACAGACACCGGAGGTTAGGGACCGGCCCACTTCCCTGGCTCATCCCACTGCACCATGTGGGGCTGCACATGGTCCTGGCATGGCTCCCGAAGGGAAGGGGCTGCTGGGGCTGGCTCCTGGCAGCCTCCAGGGCCCCAAAGGACTCGTCCCAGCTTGCAAAGTTCCTGCAACGCCCTGCTGGAGTGAGTAACCCTGTCATTGAAACCTCAGCCCTGTCACTTGCAGGAAGCCACTCCTGCCACTGTCCACCCTCTTCGTCACCACACCAACTGTAATTAGACCCAACGAGGCACAGTAACAGGGTGGACTGCAGGCAGCCTGCTGCCAACAACCCGATGGGAGCCGGCCAGACTCCGAGACAGCTTCTCACCACCCAAACACAGGAGCATTGTGTGCCACCAATGCAGGGGCACTGCCTGCCACGCACAGCAGGGACACGCGGGCACTGCACGCAGCTGCCAGCACACAGAAATGGGAGCACCAAATGGGGAGTTCTGACTGCCCTGCGGGGATGTGGGGCTGACACCCATCCAGCACCGCAGGGATGTGGGGCTGACACCTATTTGGCATTGCAGGGACATGGGACACTGAAGGGATACAGGGCTGACACCTACCCAGGGACACAGGGCACTGCAGGGATGCAGGGCTGCCACCCATGCAGGGATGGAGGGCCATGGCTCCCTGCAGGGATGCAGGGCTGACATGCACCCAGCACTGCAGGGACACGGGGCACTGCCAGCATACAGCTCCCTCCCATCCATCACTGCCTGCACTGCAGGAACAGCAGCAGCCATCACTTCAGGGACACAGGACACTGCAGGAATGCAGGACTGCCGCCCATCCAGCACTGCAGGAACACGAGGTGCTCCAGGGATGCCACCTGTCCTGCAGGGCTGCAGGGCACTGCAGGGCCACGGGGTGCTGCGGAGATGCAGGGCTGCCACCCCTCCAGCACTGCAGGGCCATGGGGCACCGCTGTGGCAGGGACAGAGCAGCACTGCCCTTGCTGCACTGCCAGCTTAGTGGCACTGCCAGCCTCGCACTGCGAGGTACAGAGGCACCACCCACCCAGCACTGCAGGGATGCAGGGGCCCTGAGCATCATCCCTCCTGCACTGCCTGTGGAGCACTGCCACCCCTGGTGCCCCTGGCAGTCAGAGGGACATCGGGTCCCTGCCCAGGCTGTGCTGCTGCAGTGCAGGAACCCCCCGGGCAGCCCCCGGCAGTGCCCAGCCCCGGCACACTGCAACGGCAGCACAGCATCCCCCTCGCTGCACAGTCACTAGGCAACCCCACACCCTGCGCCAGCAGCTCCTGTTCCCTTCCTCACTGCAGACACACTGTTCCTTCCCATTCCCTCCCACTCCAGTCTGGGACATGGCACGCACGGGGTGCCCACCCTGTGCCAGTGCCCACCCCGCTGCTGCAGCGGCAGTGCCAGGAGCGCTGCCCCCCTGCATTGCAGAGACACCCCTGCACTGCTGCACCCCTGCACCACTGCCCCCACCACTGGCACCTCTTTCCCGTGCCCACACACTGCCCAGGCCATGCCAGGCACACCGCCAGCCCCACAGACTGACCCCTCCTGTGCCAAGCCTCATGCCTTGCCACCAAGCTCCTCTCTGATGCTGTGCTTGGCCACCAGCTTTCCCATTCCCTGGTTTCCTTTCTGGGAACATGATTTCCTCCTCCAGGGTCCAGAAGCACCCACACAGCTTCTGCTGAGCCGTGAGCATGAAGGGTTTCAACGCAGCTCACTGGCACCCAAAAACCCAGGGATTGGGTGCCCTAAAATTGACAGCCACAAACATCTGCCAAGGCCCCACAGCATCACCGTGCTTTCGCCGCTCCCATCGCTCCCTCTCTCCATACTCTGCACCCAAGGATAAGTAAACGCTCCATGGGCAAGCCCTCCATCACCATCCCCCCACCATGGTGCAACACAGCAAGTGCCCAGTTCCTGGTTAGCCTGGCACTGTACGGACCATCAGCAAGTGGAACACCCTGCACTGTCCTCCTTGGTACTGCCCACAAGCCAACAGCTCCCAGTCCCTCCACCCCTCTGCTTCCCATGGACATGGGACATGGAAAAAATGAGCTCTGCCTCCACGGTGAAAATACATCTCCATGCCTGGAGAGGAGACTGTGGCCCTGAAGCCAAGCTTGCCTCTGTTGTCTTGTCCTGCCACTTCCTTCGTGTGCAGAGCAGAGCCATTCCCAGCTGGCTGAGGCCGCGCAGAACTGCCCACACTGGCACTGGGATGTGTGATTCCAGGAGGAAGGGATGAGGACAGCAAGACCTCTTCCATTCCTGGACCAGGCTGAGGATGGAGGAGGTCAGGAGCTGAGCAGAAACACACCAGATCTCTGCACCAGCACGGGCAGTGTGCACACACGCGTTTGTGTGTGTGTGTCTGTGCTGGGTGTGCCCTCTGAGCACTCCAGGGGTGTGCCCGTGCCCAGAGCACAGCTGTGTGTCCGTAGGGAAAGGCACACTCATCATACCTGTGCCCTAGCAGGGTGTGCAGGTGTGTCACACGGGGCAAGGGGCCCATCCCTGCCTGCCCTGGGCCCATGCCCCAGGTGTGAGCTGGCGCTGCTGCACATGTGTGTGTGCCCCCAACAGTGTGTGCCTCCTAACAGCGTGTGCCCCCCACGGTGTGTGTGCCCCGTGCGCATGCCCCTGGCCCCGCCGCCAGTGGATGTGTGTGATGTCACCGTGCGGGGGCACTGGCACCTGGGTCACGCTCCTGTCTAACACACCCCCAGGTGTGCTCACTCCAGACCCCACACATCCAGCTGCCTCCACAGGGTGAACCTGCCCCGGGCTCTGTCAGCCCTGCGCTCCCGTTGGGAATGGCTGTGAGTGGGGACAGGGAAGGTGGCCAGCTCCAGCTGCTGGGAAAGGGCTCCCAGAGGATGCCCAGGCTGGGAGAGGCATTGTGCCCGCCGCTGGGCTGTTTGCTCTGGGCTGTTTGCAATGGGCTGGGCCCTGGCTGCTGGTGACGTAGCCACGTCCTGACTAAACCCTGGTTCGAGGTGAAAGATCACAGGGAAAGGGGAAAGTCTCCAGGCAGTGCTGATGCCTCACTGGGCTCAGGGAGCTGGGAGGGAGGGCTCAGCAGCTGGAAACACCACGAGCCCTGTGCCAGCCTAGAGGAGGAAGGGTGTCACCCAATGGTGCCCAGCACCCAGGATTTCTGCTTCAAAACCAGGGCTGGAGTCTGAACCCAAGCCCCAGTCCTGCAGGTGAAGGAAGGAACCCTGCAGAGCAGGGGGGTGGGAGGAGGAGAGGGGCTGAGAGCCCGAGGGGTAGTGCTGGAAGGCACGAGGGGCCCTGGGCTCGGCAGGATAAGGAATCAGCAGGGTCAGGAATCCTGCTGAGCACCCAGGGGTGCAAATGACACAGCGCAGACGTGAGAGCCCAGAGCTGGGCGTGAGGAGGAGGAGGAGGAAGAGGAGGAGGAAGCCTCCACAAGCACGTCTGTGCAGGAGACACAGGCTTCCCAGGGACCAGTCCAAGGCACCAGGCTATTTTCCCATGGGATCTAAGGACCATCCCACACTTTCTTCTCTGGTGCCAGGCACCTTTTTCCAACCTGCTGGCAAAGCACAGAGCACTTAAAAATAAAAACCCCTCCCAAAACAACTATTCCTCCACACACACAATTCTCCCTACGGGGAGAGTGTGAGAGAGACTGAACCACATGAGAGAGGCGTTAGTCACGCTGCTTAATGCATGACTGGGAAGCTCTCGGAAGACAGTGGCATGCAAAATCCGACAGAATTCAGCCATCCCCACCAAAAAAAAACAAGCCTTAATGAGAGAGAGGTTATAAAGCGCCGCGAATTTAAGCAACTGCTTGAACAAGCCTGTGCTCCCTGTGATTCCCACAGCCTCCTGGCCCCGTTCCACGGGAGGCAGCACCGCTTCGGGAATGGGCACCAAAGTCCAGCCTCTCCTTGCTCCCAACGGCTGATTGCGTGGCTCGCAGCCACGGCTTACAAGTCTGTCCAAACCCTGCGCTGAGCACACAAGTGCTAATCCCCCGCCCCACGCTCCCCCCAGCCCTGCTCCGACACCCGGAGCTGGAGCAACATCCCAGCACGCAGCAATCAGCTCATCCCAGCTCCGCGCGAGATCAGCGATCGTGTTAGCCGGGAGTGCGGCCGCTGATGGTCAGTCCTGTGCCGAAGGCACGGCTGGGCTGAATCCTGGGTATTCCGTAGCACGTCCCAGGATTTGCTCCAGCTCTGGCTGCCACTGCGGCTGCTCGGCGTTTCTGCAGGCTGGGCCCGAGCGCCTGGAGCCAGAGCACCCCGCGAGGAGGAACCCCACTGGCCTGGCAACAGCGTCACCCCCAAATCATCCCTGAGGAGCTGGGCAGTGATGAAACGCCGGCAAAGCCCAGGGCCCTCCCTCCTCTTGCTGCCTTCTCCACATCCCTTCCAACTCCGGCAGCCAGCCAGGCAGAGACCTGTCAGAGCCTCCCTGGAGTGGCACCCGCCATCCTCCCACCCGTGGGTCCC
>VXBB01007639.1:0-14472 GCA_013399915.1 Illadopsis cleaveri | reverse complement strand
CCGCTGTGCGCTGCCGTCACACCTCGGTGAATCACGCGTTTATTTATTGCGGGGTGTCGGGGCGCAGCAGGCACGGAGCACCTGCGACTCCCAAAGAACCCGCGGGCTCGCAGCGCCCTTGTGATGCCTTCACAAGCGGTTCTCCCGCAGCTGCCTCCTCACCCGGCACCTGGGCTGGCCGGGCAAAGTGCCCCGGGGGCCTGGGGACAGCGCGTTCCAGGGCTGCCCCTTCCCTCGCCGCCTCCGCCGCCTCCTGCTCCTGCAAGGAGCGGCCTCGCTCCCTGCCAGGGGCTGGAGCTGCAGCCCGACCCTGCCAAAACCCTCGGCGCCCTCCGAGGGTCGCGCAGCCCGTGGCGCTGCCCCTCACCCGCCTTCCGGGCCGGTTGCGGCGCGGATTTCTCGCCAGGATGCTGGAAAGTCCTTCCCGCTCCGCCGCAGCGAGGATGGGAGCGCGTCTCCCCGCTGAGCTACGCCAACCTGTTGCGCAGCGCCCTTCGCTGCACACATGCTCAGCTCGGCTGCATGACTGCACCATCTAGAGGCTGCGCCTGCCTGCTCGGAGCAGCCCGGCTCCATCTCACCCCCTAAATTACCCCGTTTCCCCCCCCAAAATTGCCGTGCTTTTCTCTCAAATCTCCCCGTTTTCCCCCGGCAACAAGCGAGCTCAGCCCGTGGCAGGGCTGCGTCCCGCTAGGCAGGACAAGGGGCTGGGAGTCATCCCTCAGGATGGAAAGCTCGGCTCTCTCCTCCCAGACTTTCGGCTCCTCCGCGTCCGTGTGCGGGGTTTTTTTTCCGAGTGTCAATTCACATGAAGCCAATTTAGCAGAAGATGTGAAGTGAGAAGCCAGGGAAGGTCAGAGCCCACCTTTGGGGCAGGGAGAGGAGCTGTGGGGTTTGTCAGGCTGTGCCCTGCTGATCCAGCGTGAGCTGGGCAGGGAGAGGGAGCGGAATTCTCTGGAGACAAGGGGAGGTTTGATGGATCAGTAACTGGCAGCCCTCCTTGGAGGGACGGAGAGCTGGAGCAAAGGGAGAATCCGAGGGAGTGAGCCCGTGGATCCAAGGCTGCCCATGAAGCAGGGACAGCAAACTTTAGAGATTGCTGGGGACCAAAGGTTTGAGTTTCACAAGAGTCACGGGGCAGTCGATCGGGGACGGCACAGGGAGTGCCGGGGATCACTGGATGCCGCTGATTTGTGGGACACTGGTGACTGTCACCTCACGTTTCTGAGGGACAGGTGCAGGCTCTAGGAATGCGGGGGAGAAGTGTCCTGGCACCAGGAACCACCCCTGTGCAGCCCAGAGGAGCAGCCTGGCAGAGCCCTCCGCAGTGCCAGCAGCACCTGTGGCCTGGGGGGACACCACGTCCAGGCCACTGCTGGCCTGGCATCCCAGGGCTGCTTCATCCATCTCTGCCTTCCTCCTCCACCTCACTGCCTTTGAAAGCCCCTCCCAGAGTGCTCCTTGCCCTCTGACAACACAGGAAGCTTTGCCATTCCCTGTACTTCCTTCTCCTGGGCGTTATTGTAGAATCTCAGAATGGTTTGGTTTTGGACCATCTCATTTCACCCTTCTCTGGCAGGGACACCTTGCACCGTCCCAGGGTGCTCCAAGCCCTGTCCAACCTTGCCCTAAACATTTCCAGGGATGGAGCATCCACAGCGTCTCTGGGCAACCTGTGTCTCACCACCCTCACAGGGAAGAATATTCCATCCTGATATGTACCAGCTCCAGATGAGTCACCCATCCTCACCTTGTCTTCACCATTCCCAGAAAGCAGAGCCAGTCTGAGCAACAAGAAACCCTCAGGCTGCAGCTCAGTCTGCAGAGTTATTCTGTGAGATCCTCCAGGGCTGGCGGTGCCGCCGCCCCTGGAGCTGCTGCTGGAGGCTCTGGCTTGCCCCAAGCTCTGGGTACCCCGTGCTGGGCTGCTGCAGGTACCCTGAGCTGGGCTGCTCCAGGTCCCCCGTGTGGGGCTGTTCCAAGTCCCCCGTGTGGGGCTGTTCCAAGTCCCCCGTGTGGGGCTGCTCCAGTTCCCTCGTGTGGGGCTGCTCCAGGTACCCCTTGTGGGGCTGCTCCAGATACCCGTTGTGGGGCTGCTCCAGCAGCACATGGAGGCAGCTGCTCCGTGGTGCCAGTGGGGCCTTGTCAGAAGAACAAAGCCTGCGAGGGGAGAGCATCCAGCTAAATCTCTGGGAAAGCGAGAAGAAAGGGAAACACAGAGAGCAAATGAACCTTACAAGAGAATAAATACCCNTCCAAGTCCCACGTGTGGGGCTGTTCCAAGTCCCCCGTGTGGGGCTGCTCCAGTTCCCTCGTGTGGGGCTGCTCCAGGTACCCCTTGTGGGGCTGCTCCAGATACCCGTTGTGGGGCTGCTCCAGCAGCACATGGAGGCAGCTGCTCCGTGGTGCCAGTGGGGCCTTGTCAGAAGAACAAAGCCTGCGAGGGGAGAGCATCCAGCTAAATCTCTGGGAAAGCGAGAAGAAAGGGAAACACAGAGAGCAAATGAACCTTACAAGAGAATAAATACCCCCTCCCCAACACACACACGCAGCAACCTGGCTGCCGTCTGCTGCTAGGAGTTCAAAGGCTCCTCTGTTCTCTCTCTCATCAGCTCTGGGCTCCGCAGGAGAAGCAGCAGCTCGGATTTGGGCAGCAAATGCTAATAACACAGATGTTCTGACAATCCGCTTGTTTCTACAATTAAAAACAAAAAGATCCTCAAAACCCAAATGCGAGGAAATGAGCACATTAAAGAACTTCTCCTCCGCTCGCCTCCTGCGTCACCCAGGGCTGCAGGTTTGCGGGGGAAGGAGCCGGGTGGGCGCAGCCCTATCCGGAGCCTCGGTGGGACGGTGTGGGAGCAGCTCATCCCTCGGCCCACGGCCCCGCTCCGGCCACGGGCTGCGGGCAGCCAGCCCCGCCTGCATCCAGCGAGGAGCCGCGGGGCCCGGGTGTTCGCCGCCTGTCTTGCCTGTGGGATGCTCGCTGCCAAATTATTGGGAGATTGTTTTTATTACTGTTTTAACTCTTTTTTTAACCTTGTTTTTCTCTTGGCTGCTCTTTCACTCACTCATTAATTTTGGTATTTTTCTCACGGTATATAACCCCTGTCACGGCTGCCATGGCAACAGGAGGGAATGTGCTCAGCGCTAAAATATCCTCTCAAAAATAACAAAAATAAGACAACAGAGGCAGCTTCTGTGGGCTGCTGCAAATGCAGATCTGGCCTGGCTTTGTGGTGACGGAGGATGAAAGATCCTGCAAGCTGGGGAAGCCCCTGAGCCCTGGGCCTCCCACAGCGCTCGGCCCACCCCACATCCCAGGGCACACGGGCTGGGAGCTCCTCCTGGGATGGACATTGGGCTGAGCATCTCCAGTCTCCTCATCCAGCCCTGAAAGCTCTTCCCCATCCTCAGAACCACTGTCCCTTGTCCCTCAAGGCCACATGAGCTCCACCATTGCCAGACTGGGAGCTCCTCCTGGATGGATATGGCAACTGAGCATCTCCAGTCTCCTCATCCAGCCTTGAAAGCTCCTCCCCTTCCTCAGAGACTTTTCCTCAGGGATCACTGTCCCCTGTCCCTCAGTTCCACATGGCTTCCACCATTGTCATGCTGGAAGCTCCTCCTGGGATAGACCTTGGTGCTGAGCATCTCTAATTTCCTCATCCAGCCTTAAAAGCTCCTCCCCTTCCTCAGGGACCACTGTCCCCTGTCCCTCAAGGCAATATGGACTCCACCACTGCCACACTGGGAGCTCCTCCTGGATGGACATTGGGACTGAGCATCACAGAAAGCTCCTCCATTCCTCAGGGAGCCCCATTCCCCAGGTAATGAGGAGAAAAGGTGGGTGTAGGCTTGGAGAAGGTGGTGAGGGCATTGCTCAGGGGGGTTGCTGGTGTCCCGTGAGTTTCCATCCACACGTGGATCCCTGGGACAAGTCCCACTTGGTGTTGTGATGTCCCCAGCCTTGGGAGCTGCAGCCAGCGTTGGTGGCAGGGCCAGCAGGGTTGTCACCCAGAGCTGTTGTCTCTGTGTGACAGGATCACCGGGCTGGGGGAGAGAGGCACTTGTGTTGATAGAGCACACTCGGATCTCCCCGAGGCATTTGACTTCCTTCCACCTGACATTTTGATTAAAACTTGCATTAGAAGGAATTAACAGGGCACAGATGAAATGGATTCAAACTGCTTCCCTGGCAGATCTCCGAGGGGGCTGCTAATGGGGAGAGAGCAGAAAGGAGCATTATTCCCACCTCCCTCCCCCGGGCCCCGCGCCCCGTCCGCTGCTGTGAAACATTTTTATCAATGATGGAGGAGATGAAATCTTTGCTGGGAAAGCTGGGAAATGACACCCAGAGTGATGAAACAGAAAGGGAAGAGGATGTTTTCACCTGGTTAAATGGTCAGGGGGTATTTGACTGCAGATATCCGGAGTATGTCTGGGACTGAAGTTTGGATTCGAAGCCCTCAGGCTGGATCTTGGAAAGCAGAGACTCTGGACAAGTCCAAACAGGCTGGGGAGAGGAACCCTGGCTTTTAACCAGCAATCAAGGGAGCTGTGAGTTTAAACCCTCCCAAGAATATCTGCCTCGTCCAGTGATGCAGATTTGTCTGTGAAAGAGTAATTAGGCATCATTGTGTACTGGTGTGTGGGGGCTGAAATCAGTGAATAGCACCCTGCTGAGCTTTTTGTCTGGCACCCACACTCAGGGATGTCAGGGGAACACCACGAGAGCTGGAAGCAGCACCACAGACCCGACCACAGCCTGGAAAAGCCAGGCCTAGAGCTGTGATGCTGCTAAAACTCTGTTATCAGTGATCTGAGCACCTGGCCTGTGTCCTCCCACATGGAAAACAGAGCAGGGAACCCTTAAATCCCACAGCAAGGAGTAACAAGAGCAGGGCTGGAGCTGAAGAGAGGCAGATTCAGCCTTGGATTGAAATCCAGCATCTGAGTGGTGAAAGCATTTGAAGGCTGGAGGAGCTTTTCTCGGGGAGATGATGGGCTCACAGCACTGCTGCAGCTTTTGTCACCAGATTAGATCTCACTTTAAAAAAGAAACCATTTAATCCTGGGAGCAGCTCTGAGGCTGAGGCGAGGACGAGCTGGGGTGAGTGACCTCCCTGGCCCGATCCTCCACCTCATCCCTTCCCTCCCCAGGCCCTTGGGAGCAGAATGTCTGCAGTCCCCTGCAATTATTCAAGCACTGATTAATCAATGCCCTGCTCCAGGGTTCAGGAAGGTTTCTCCAATCCCCACCCACCCTCTGCAGCACCAGAGATCTCCTCAAGAAGAAGCAGCAGGGCCCCAGAATGAAACCCTGGTGGCTGATTGACCTTTGGTGCTCAGTGCCTGAGCTGATCCTGGGATTCAGACTGGAGAGGAGCTTCCCTGGCACTCCCAGGCTGTTGGAAACCCGTGGGATGCTCCAGGAGCTTCCCCAGGTCGGGAGCCACCCCCAAGGGGCAGATCCTGCTGTTCCCAGCACTGTGCCCATGCCACTGGTCTGGGCTATGGTGGCCTCCCTCCCATCCTCTGCCCCTGGCACTCTCTTTATTCCCAAAATACTCAAATTCCTGCTCCTGGGTATAAGGAGGGAGTGAGTGGGGTTTACATGAGGTGTGGGGTCACTGAGTCATGGAATCACGGCATGGTTTGGGTTGGAAGTGGCCTTAAACCTCATCTCGATCCAAAACCAGGATGTCACCCACTAAATCCCATCATTCAGGCCCCCTGGCCCCCTGGCTGATCCCAGCCTGTGCTCCCCATGACCTGGCAGGAGCAGGTTTGGGATCAGGCGCCCTGCCCGGGACTCTGGTGGTTCCTGTCCTGCTGCTGCCGGAGCTGCTGAGGGGCTGGCAGGGCTGGGGAGGGTCTGGAGAGCAGCAGGAAGAGGGGAGCTCTGAGGAAAAGGGGAGCTCTCAGGAAAAGAGGAGCTCTCGGAAGGGGGGAGCTCTCAGGAAAAGGGGAGCTCTGAGGAAGAGGGGAGCTCTCAGGAAGCACAGCCTTGCAAGGAATGAGCCGAGTTTCTCACGTTGCTGCCGCTCTCTGAGCTGGCCTCGCCTCCTCTGGAGATCTGCTATTCATTCCTCCTCCAAAGGAGAATTACACCCATTTCCTGCTTTTGTTAGGGTCCAACGGTCTCCTGCCTGAAATCCCACCTCCAGCTGCTGCTGGGAGATGGTCCAGCCCTGGAGACAAGCAAGCAGGCACCGGGGAAGGGAGGGCTCCACATCCTCCCAACAGGAGCTGCCAGGGAGCCCTGACCTCCCTCCACAGCATCCCGCGGACCAAGGGAGCAGGAGGAGACTCGGGGAGAGGAGACCAGATCAGACCTGCCCTGCCCGTGACTGGCACGGGGATGGGACACACAGAAACCTCTGCTCAGGCTGGGGCTTGTCCCTGGAGTCTGGGCTGGGCAGGAGAGGAGCTGCTCCAGGCACGGAGAAAGGGGGAGGCTCATCCCTCATCCCTGGCGAGGAGGGACTTGGGACCCACGGCCAGACCAGTTCTGTAGGGCCCAGGGGCAGATGGGGACCACGGGAGGGTCCTGGGTGGCAACAGCAGGTCAGGGACTGTGTGGGGACAGCCAGGCCGTGCACATGGACACCAGAGGGTGGAGAGCTCAGGGGAGATGGCAGGGACAGACTGAGGGCAGTGCCTGGGGACAGCAGAGGAGGGGGACCTGGGGGGCAGGGAGGTGCCACAAGCACCAGCAGGGCAGGAACAGATCCCTGTGGGCATGGAGGGCAGGAGCAGGCAGCGGGGAGAGCAGGGCAGCAGGGCTGGGAATGGGAATGGGAATGCACTGAGGGCAGGCTCTGGGGGAGGTCATTGTCCCTCTGGAGCTGGCATGGGGCAGGAGCACGGGGCCAGCGAGGGGCTGGGGTGGGAAGTGGTGGCAGCAGTGACAGACCTGAGTGATCTTTGCAGGGCTGGGGTTGTGTTTGCTCCCAGGGGGTGATGCTGCCCCTTATCTCCTCTCTGTGTTTGCTCTGCAATATCCTCCAGCCAACACTTCTCAGGGCAAAATCCAGAGGTGCTGGAGTGAGGATGGAAGGGGAATGCAGGGCTAAACAAGTGCCAGACAAGCTGGGACCTGCGGGAAAGGCCAGCCAAGATCAGATAGGGCACATCCTGAGGGGGAGGATGAGCCTCAGTGGGATGGCTGGAGGTCTGGAGAGGGGGATCCTGATGGGGATCTGCTCTGGGGGCTGGGGCACAGGGCCAGTGCTGACCCTGGGATGCAGTGGGTGGAATACTGGGGATGGGACAGTGCTCCCAGCTGTGCCCAGGTGCCATGTCCCCAAGTGCCACATCTGCACATCTTTTAGAACCACGGAGTCACTGAATTATTTGCCTTGGAAGGGATCTTAAACAACCCCTTACTCCAACCCTTTTGGTGGACACCTTCTCCTAGACTTGGTTGCTCCAAGTCCCGTCCAGCCTGGCTTTGAACACTTCCAGGGACCCACAGAGATCACAGCACATTCTGCTTCCCCCTGTGCCCCAGGCTGACATCCAGCACGGACCTTCACTCCTGCTGAGGGACAAAGTCCATCTGTCCCCAGAGACAGGAGCTGTGCTGGGTGCCCTGCAGGCCAGTGTGCCCTGCCCAGAGCAGGAAGGGTGGCAGGGCTGAGCGGGAAGGGGGTGAGGCAGCTTTGGGGAAGGATCCTGAGGAGCTGGGAGCAAGCAGGGAGAGCAGACTTTGCCCATCCTGCTAAACAAACAGCATGGATCGCTCCAAAACAATCCCTGACTCCACCACCCCTCACAGACACAACCTGCGGGGCCCTGAACTTTTGTGTATTTATTTTAGGACAAAAGCATTAAGGGGAAAATACCAAACAACAAACAATCTCCGTGCACACCGGCTTGCCAGGCGTTCTCTGCTCCCCAGGGCAGGCTGGCAGCTCCAGCCTGTGCTGCTGAGTGCCACATCACATGCCCATATCTGCCTGTCCCCAGGCACACTGCAAGGCTGGCCCCTCCACACCCAGCCCTTATTCAGCCTCAAATCAGAGCAGCCTGGGTGGGTTCCTCCAGAGGGACAGTTTTATTTCGGGCTCATTTCCTGCTCTGGCCCTTGAATTCCTTTTTCCCTTACAAAAGGGCCCTGTGGATCCTGAGGACTGGAGGATTTGAGCAGCCCCTCGCAGTGCAGGGTGTGCTTTGAACATCTCCAGCACCTCCACATAATCCTCTCTCCCGTCCCTTTGTTGGTTGCCTCTCACTGCACACAATTCCCAGCGTGGAGCCGGAATTCCGGGTGGGAATGAGTCAGAGCAGCTCGGTGTTGGTGGGCTCTGCACCAGGGGCAGCTCCCAGCCTGGGGGGCGGCTCCTGTGGCCAAAGTGCCCAGCCCAGGGCACCCCCAGGGCACTGCCCCGTGCCCCCCAGCAGCCCGGTGTGCCCGGGAACTGCAGCTCTGCAGCGATGGCTGGCGCTCACAAACAGCCTTGTTTCATCTCCAGAGGAAACTCTTCAAAGCCACCCAAGCACTTTGATTTCGGAAAGGTTTTCATTCCTGTGAAGATAAGAAAAGCTCCCTTGGCACGGTGCAAGGGCCCCCAGGAGGGACTGCAGCCCACATGCCGGGGAGCCAGGCAGCCACGGGCTGAGAGGCTGAGCAGGCACACGGGTCCATGGGCAGCAGCAGCAGCACTGTGGCCTGGCACAGGACAGGAGCTGCCACGGGACTGGGCCCTGCCCCCTGCCAGGCTCAGGGATGTGGTGGGGTGACCTGCAGAGAGGCTGTCTGGGATCTGGGGGATGGGGTGGGCACCTCCAGGCACTTGGGACAGGGAAGTGTCTCCTTCCAGCCTTCCTGGCATGGCCTCTTGCAGGGACGATGGGTTGGTGGCCTGGATGCTGCTCCCAGCTCTGGCCTCTGCTGCCCAGGGGCTTGGTTTGGAAACAGGGGGAATGTGTCTGGATGTGGGAGCAGTGAAATGAGGGAGCACCAGAGCAATGGACTGGGAGTTCTGGGTCTAAGAGCCATGCAGGGGCTGGAGAGGGAATGGGGCAGGCTCTTGGGACAGCCTGGGAATGATGGGGACAGTCTCACCGTGGGGGTGGATGTTCTTCCTGTCACCCCTCCTGTGGCCAGAGCCTCGCCCTGACCCTCCAGCCTCACCCTGGCTCAGAGTCATCAAGGCTTTAACCACAGAAGAGACTTTGAGCTGCAGGATGTGGAGGTCAAGAAGCAGAAGCCCTTTTGGTGTCTGGGTCTTCTCCACAGCAAGGAGTAAAATGAATAAGACAGTTTGGAGGGCAGATTTGGATGATGAGATCCCATTATTATGGGATAACGAGATCCCTGAGCCACTTCAGGTTGAGGTCCCTGGCAAAACCACCAGGAGCCGGCCCAAAAGCCTTCAGGAAATCACAGCTGAGTGTGGGGATGGAGCAGAGGGGTTTCAGGGAGCTGCACTCTTCAAGGGGAGCTGCAGCAAAGTGAACCCGTGCTCTCCCCATCCAGCAAATCCCACTGAGCTGTGCCCGACGTGGAGCCAAGCTGGGACATGCCACCAGGGTTAGGGAGGGCTGTGCCAGACACACCAAGAGGAGGGACAGGGGAGCAGAGGAAGGAAAATCACTGGAGAGTGTTGGCCTGGCTCACAGAGAGACAGTGGGAGTGAGTCTGGTCACAATTTTTCTCACAAGATGAAACCTCTTGGCCTGATTGCAGCAGCACTGCTGGGACTGGAGTGGGCTGACAGCACAGCCAAGGGTGCTGTGGAGCGGGCAGGGAGCTGCTCAGCCCCCCTGGAGGGTGAGGAAGGTGAAAGGGCAGCACTGGTGTCACCAGGGTGCTCGGTGACAGGAGGTGACACAGCCAGCACCAGCCTGCAGAAATCCAGGGCAGGAGATCTGGGTCCCCCCTGTGTCCCTGCCCCATGCAGGAGCTGCCCCACAGGCCACGCTGGGCTGCTCCAGGTGACAGCCCTTGGCCCTTGTGTGACACCCCCAGTGTCACCTCACGGAGATGTGGGATGGGGCAGCTGCAGAAAGCCAAGGAGGGATGGAGAGGACACAGCAATTGTACCCCCAGTGCTGCTGTGCCACCACCCCTGCTGTGACACCAGCACTGCTGTGACACCAACACTGCTGTGACACCAGCACTGCTGTGACACCAGCACTGCTGTGACACCGCTCCTGTCAGCTCTGCAGGGACACCAGCACCACATCCACTGGTGATCTCAGGGTGACCATCACCTCCTGATCCCTCCTGGGCATGCCAGGGGGTGCAGGTGCCTCACCGAGGACCAAGAGGCTCCTGAGTGGTTTTTTAAATGGGTGAAGGGGCAGTCCCCAAGCTGGGAATTTCCCGTTCCTCTTCCCTGCCCTACTTTTGCTGTGTGTGACCCCACGGCTGCCCTGGGAGGCACAGACAGGCCCAGCTCTCAGCGGGGGTGGTGAGATCGGGGACTCTGCTGGGTTTGAGGATCACATTGGTGGAGCAGGAGAGGGCAGGGTTAGCAGGAATGAACTGGAGACATGCTGGGACTGATGGAAGGAGCACGGCACAGCCTGGGAGACCTGTCCTACTTTTCCAACAGTGAAGAGTCGGGGCGGGGATCCCTCCTGATTTCCCTGCTCAGGCCCCTGGGCTGATGCTGAGGGAGCTGCAGTGGGGACTCCCAGCCCGCAGTCCCGGAGGTGCCCGGTGCCAAAGCTCCCGAGGAAGGTGCACGAACGCCCCGGGGCAGCAGGCAGGCAGAGGAAGCCCTGCAGGGAGGCCTTGCTCTCCTTTCTGCCGAGAACAGCCTGGGGCACAAACACTCCCCTGTGCCCGCTGCCTTCACTCCAAACAAAGGGGAGCTCCAGAGGACTGGGGCACACAAAGAGGGGCACCCCGAGCATCAGGATGATCCCAAGGGGGCTTTTCGGGGAGCTTTGTCACCAAAAATATTACAGAAAAGTCTTTCTCAGCTGGTTTTTTTGTTGTTTTTCCAGCCTGAGTCAGGTATTTAAAACCCTGTGGATCTTTCCGTGCCACTCCACCTCTTTAGGAAGGTGGGAGGGGAGGAAGCGATACAGAGGATCCCATAATTGAGTTTTGGTTTGCAATCCTATTGTTAGCAGGGCAAAAATAAATCCCAGAGCAGCAGCAGGGGGAGGCGGCAGCCCCAGCCCTGCAGGGACACCCTGGTGCCTCAGGGGACTGCAGGGTTGGGTTTCGTTTCCTTCTGTTTCAGCCAGGTTTTCTGAGGCAATGAGGTGACTTCAGCTCCTGCCTGATGTCACTGATGTGAGGGAGCTCTGCAGGGTTTAGATCCTGGAATCAGAGAATTGTTTAGGGTGGAAAAACCTCCAAGGTCATCAAGCCCAACAGTTAACCCAGCACCACTGTGTTCACCATGAAATCATGTCCCAAGTGCCACATCTGCACATCTTTTAGAACCACGGAGTCACTGAATTATTTGTCTTGGAAGGGATCTTATTCCAACCCTTTTGGTGGACACCTTCTCCTGGACTTGGTTGCTCCAAGCCCTGTCCAGCCTGGCTTTCAACACTTCCAGGGACACCCTTCAATTTGAGGCATCCCCAGGTGGGTGGCTGGATATGGAGANACCCTTTTGGTGGACACCTTCTCCTGGACTTGGTTGCTCCAAGCCCTGTCCAGACTGGCTTTCAACACTTCCAGGGACACCCTTCAATTTGAGGCATCCCCAGGTGGGTTGCTGGATGTGGAGAGGTGCAAAAGGTGCAAAAGGTGTCTTTTCTTGAAGGAGGAGAGGACACACCAGGAGCAAACAACAACCTCTGGCAGCATCTTCCTGGCATTGCAGCCCCCCTGAGCTGGTGACCTGCAGCCCTCAGGGTGGGTTCCAGCACCTTGGCACAGCCTAAACCCCTCTAAAACTGGGTCCTGCTGGCCTTGAGCCTTCTGAGCTCTGCTGTGTGGGACCTGTAGCTCTCAGGTGGGTTCCAGCACCTTGGCAGAGCCTAAACCTCTCTAAAACTGGGTCCTGCTGACCCTGAGCTCTGCTCACAGCTCTCCTCGCTGCCAGCCCCTCCATCCCAGCCCCAAACTGTTCCTGCTGTTGCACGGGCACGACTCATGTGTCCATGGGGGGAGGCAGCCCCAGGAATAACCCAGCCTGGAAACCAGGAGCTGGTGTGCTCATTTGAAGTGCTGGATACGGCAGCTCAGGAGCCCCCCGCTCGCCAAGATTCCTAATTACGCTTCTGCATAATTGTTCCAAGCGTTTGCTCACGCCGAAGCAAAGCTTATTGGTTTGTGAGCCCGAGCACACCCCGGGGCCTGCTTCCAAATGTAGGCCCAGCCTTTAGTGCCCCCGGTGCCGTAGTTGGAGGATGTGAATTTGTGTGTTATTGCTGAGAGCTCCGTCACCGCGCCTGGGGCTCTTGGAGGACCCCAGATGTGTCATCTGGGCCGGGGGATTTGCTGCCTTTCGTGCATTCCGGAGTCGTGGCTGTGAATCCTCCATCCCTGCCTTGGCTTCCCTGCCTGAGGAGGAGGATGAGTTTGGGAACTCTGCTCTTGCATGAGGTTGTCCCGGTGTTTGGCCGTGTATTCCCAAATCTCCACCACATGTCCCCCATTCCCCGTGCTCCGTGTGCTCCCTGTGCTCCCTGTGCTCCCAGCCATCTCTGCTTCCCGATTTCCATCCCGTGTTTTACCCCCTGCAGGCTCTCCCCCTCTCTGTTGGCTCTCTGTGGGTTAATCCCTATTTTCTCTACAGCATTTGGCTCCCTCTCATGCATCTGCCATCAGAGCAATGTGAACCTTCCCTGTTTCCCTTCCCAATATCCCCAAAGCTCTGCTAAGCAGGCTCCAGCCCTGGTCCCATCACATTCCAATCCCTGCCCTTCCCACAGATCTGGGATTGAGCCATCTCCATGTCCTAGGAAATGTGGCACAGTGAGAGCTGCTCTTCCTCCAACCCCAGGCATGGCATCCTGGCTCCGTGCCTGGGATTGCCTTGTGGGGGTCACAGCACCCCTGGCAGGCAGGAGCAGAGCCAAAGTCAGGGCAGGGACTGAGACTAAATCCAGCTCTGGCTCCTGCCAGGCTAAGGGGGCAGTTGGATGGGGCTTGGAGCATCCTGGTCTCTGCCCGTGGCAGAGGCCTGGAATGAGAACAGCTTTAATTTCCAACCCAAACCAATCCATGGTTCCATGATTCTGTGAGAACCTTTCCCATTTCCTTAAGCCTTTATGGAGGGGTGGGAAGTGCTGAGCTCCAGTCTGCTCTTCCAGCAGGCAGGAATCTGTGCAGGGTGGAACACACGAGCTTCCCCTGCCCTCCCAGGTTGTTGGGAGTTAGGGAGCCATCCCTGGCAGTGACTGGGGAGGCACAGAAAACTGGGAATGTGTCTCCACCAAAGCCCCAGTGAGCCTTGGGAACGTGGTGCCAAAGCCACCCATAAAGTCCTTCATGTGCTGAACCACTGGGAACAGGCACAAGTGACATCCAAATAGCTCCTTCCACAGGCCCCAAATCCTGGGGCTGCTGTCCCTCTTGGGATGAGGGAAGGATTCCCTCAGTCACAGCCATGGAGGTTCCTGAGCAAACAGGAGGGAGCAGTTTTGGGCTCCAAGCAGCAGAACCTCCAATGGGGCAGCAGCACCAAGGGAGAAATGTGCCCACAGCAACAGCTTCCCTCTGCCCCGGGGGTGCTTCCCACTGCTTCACTGGTGATCCACTTATCCAGGCTGGAGCTCCTGGTGCTCCCCTCCGTGGACAAAGCCCCTGGAGTGTCTCCAAAGCTCCTGATGTCCCCAGAGGAGCCCTGAGCACCCTGGCCAGGACGCAGCCACCCTTCAGCTGGGCATCTCCAGGCAGGATCTCCTCCAGGACAAGGCCAGCACAGATCCTGGGGAGCTCCCAGGCGTGGCTGTGCCGGGGTGTTGCCCAGGAAGGGGAGAGGGGAGGAACAGCAGCAGCAGCCCTGCGCAGTTATGCAGTAATATCCAAATCTGCTTACTGTCTGCCGCTGTGATTGAAGGAGTTTCTGTAATAATGTATTAGCTAAAGCTTCCAGATTATCCCAAAAACATCAGCTTTAACAAAGGGGTAATGCCTCTTTAATCCCCGCATGATCCCGGTTCCCAGTCTCTGCAGGACATTAATTCACGGCTAATACACAGACTCCAGGCAGGCTGCTAATGTGGGCTGCAGCCCAGCGGGGCCAGCCGGCCACTGCTTTGTTCCCCCTGCCCCTGGGAGTGCCGGGATCTCCAGCCTGGCCCCTTCCTGAGCACAGCTCCTGGATCTGGCCGCTGCGGTTGGTCTGGGAGCGATCCGGGATGTTCCTGCCTTCCCTGCACTGTGGGACAGCCTGGCACTGGGGGCTGGGTGTGGGATGTGTTACCCCACGTCCCTGGAGGAGGTGTGAAGGACACCCTGGAGCTGGCAGCCCAGAGAAGCTGTGGCTGTTTCATCCCTGGAAGTGTCCAACTTCTCTGCCACGCTGGGGCTGTTCTCAGCTTTTT
>VXBB01007637.1:113708-125950 GCA_013399915.1 Illadopsis cleaveri | reverse complement strand
AAAATAAAATAAAATAAAATAAAATAATAAAAATAAAAAAATAAAAAAAAATAAAAATAAAAATAAATAAAATTTAGGAAAAAAGAGAGAGAGAGAAAGAGAGAAAGCAGACTTTAATTAAAGATAATCCCTGAGGAATATCCACTCCTCAACTGATTGTTTTGAAATAAGTAAGTTCTTACCTAAATTTTGAATCACTATTTTTTTTTCTAGATTAGGAAGAGGGACACAGGCTGCTCGAAGCTTTTGACTGAGGACAGGACTGTCCAGTTTCACTGATCAGTCATTCCCAGTAGCAAGAATAGCCATGGGTAGATATTTTTATTGTGTTCTTCATTATTAATTTGTTTTCAGGATCATAACAGCACGTACATTTGACAACTTATTGTGAACTTCAGTCACAGAGCCTCAGCTTATTACAATATTCTCTGCAAAACTCCTTTTCCCCAGTGAATTTATTCTGAGCCAAACCAAACCTTCTGATTGCTGTTGTCAGATCAGCACTCGAGATCACACCTCTGTGATCACAGAATCCTGGAAATGGTTGGAAGGGACCTCAAAGACCACCCAGTTCCAACCCTCTGCCATGGGCAGGGACACCTTCCACTATCCCAGGCTGCTCCAAACTCCATCCCACATGAGACACAAGAGTTATTCACATAAAACAAAATTCGAGACAAAATCAGAGTTTCAACCTGTTTGGCTATCCAGGCTTGTCAAAGTCTAGTTTTCATCTACACTGAACAGACAGATATAGAGGTTTTACCCAGGTAATCTATTCAGATAAAATGCTTATTCATCTCCTTTAATTAATGAAAGCATCCTGATTGCCTGGTTAGACCCAACCTATGTGTCATTCCCCAGCTGAAATAGACATTTATCCATAGAACATTTACCCCTGACTCCCCTCTGGCCACTCAGGGGAAAGGAATGGAAACCTCTAAGATTAAACTCTTTGGGCCTATTTTGGATGCCTCTTTTAGGATGGCATGAATTGTGCTGCAGACCTTAATCACAGGTCTGGAAAGCCCAGAGACACAGCTGAGATATCACCTCCAGCATCTTGAAATTTCACTTTAATTGAAGGAATGGTTTTCAAGGGATGCAGAAGATTTGGGATTTGTTTGGGTTTCTTCTCTTCTCTCTGAAAACATCTCCCAAAGACAAGATTCAAAACTCAGAGGTCAGGGCCAGGCTGTCTGAGATATCCTTCAGCCAAGGATTTCTACCGTAGTCAGATTTAAGCACTAGTAGTTTTCAGGTTAAAATGTCTATCACAAAACCACTTCCAGTTTTCAGAAGGTGTAAGAGAGAGAGGAAAGTCATTCCCTACGTGGCCAGAAAGGTGATTCCAGGTGCATCAAAGCAGATTTTATGATTGAATAAAGGGCTTTTTTCCCTAGGTCGTAGCTCATATTGTAGCCTTTCAATCAAAATGGAGAGATGGTTCAAATGGCCATTAAAAATTTGGACATGTCATAATACAAATGTTGTATGTCAGGGCTATCCAAAAAATTTATTGCTAGACAGGCTTCTTTGAATCTTGATGTTTGTTAGGAGAGGCTTCAAACACAAAAACACAAAGCTTTTTTAATTTATTTTTTTTAATCACATGAAGCATAAATAATAAATTTTTAAAAATCCTAATCTTTCTTGTCTGGAATTAGGGAATGTAGAAAACTGGGGTTGTTTTTGTCAGGCACCGTATGTAATACAGGCAATTTGTGGGTAACTCCCATGCATTAAATACTTTTCTTGGATGAACATACATCTCGAAAGATGCCTCATTACAAAGCCCAGCAACGTCCTCAGAAGATTTCTCTCTGCAATATTGACCAAACCTATCCCCTCCTGATCTCAGCCGCCTCTTGTCCCTTAGAATCATGGAATCACTCAGGTTGGAGAACTGCATCCAAAGTGTTAATTTTGCATTCCTGTTTTGGTAGACTCAAGAAGCAAATATCTGAGAGCTGTTAGACCATTTTTGACCTTCTACCTTGAGAAACTTCCATGGATTTACTGAGAACACCAGGAGGATCTTGACAAACAAAAAAGGTTTGTAATCCCTTCGTTTTATTTAGAATTTCTGATCCTGCCTGTTGTGATTACTCCTCTGCATATCAGTTCTCATTGTGATTTGAGATTTAAGGGAAAATCAATTAACAAACCATCCATAAATCTCAGTGTTGATAAGGCACATTCCTCAGGGGTTTTTTTTCACTCTCTTCCATTGACTGATAAGGATTTTTAGGGTTAATTGATAATTTTCTCATCTCAGTGTATCCAATTGAATACTTGCTCAAGTTAATGTTGTTTGCTGTGACTATGAGAAAATTTGCCTTTACAGATCCCTTTCCCTTCAATAAAGGATAAGGGGAAAAAAAAAAAAAATCATCATTCCAGAAACTGATGTCCATCCCTTGAGATCTTCTGGGTGCTCAAACCAGCTTAGTTTTGGCTGGGTCCAGAATTATTGAATGAAAATCAATTTATGTGGGATAAGTATGCAGGAGCTCTGGGATACGAGTGTTGGTTGTGACTCTGCTGCACTCCACCAGATTTAGCAAATCTTGCTATAGGTCTGTGTGTCTGTTTTTCACCTTCTGATTTAGGGATGTGGGGGCCCACTCACAACCTCAAATTACTTCAGGGTTTAGAGAAATGGCAGATGTGTAAATCTAATTAAACCAAATCAATTTTTGATGAAGTGACTGGTACTGCACACATACTAATTACTGCCTTCTAACATAAGACTAATTAAGAAAGCTCTTAAAATTCCCTAATAGTAACCTGACATCTGAATTGTCTTGATTTTCAGCAAGAGACTTACTTTGGGGTTTTTTTGTGTCTCTCCTTCAGTTGTCCTTCCCCATCTCTTTTAGGAGTAATAAGCAAAGAAGAAACAGAAAAAAATTACTGAGTTCTCCCAAGATATAAATCAGGTCTCTTCTCCCAGGTAAAAGGTGACAGAACCAGAGGAAACATCCTCAAGTTTCCACCAAGGAAGGTTTAGATTGGATGTTGGGGAAAATTTCTTCACTGTAAGGGTGGTCAGACATTGGAACAGGCTGTGCAGGGCAGTGGTGGAATCACCATCCCTGGAAGTGTTCAAAAAACATGTGGATGCAGAGGATTTTTCTACACAACAGCAGCAGACCCCTTTGGCAGGCTGCTGAGAGAGATGTCCATGATTTTCCCCATTACACCTCTTGGAATAAACACCTAGGTCCTAATGCCTGGGTCTGACTTGCCACAGCACCAAGGAAATCATGTTGATGGATTTTTCTTTTTTGCAAAATTTTGCAGGAAGAAAAGGTCCTCAGCTTTTTGGACATGTAAGGTCCAACACAATACTGATTTTGGCATTGAGGCCATCAGGCCCACCAGGGTAATTTAAACCATGATGACACTGATAGGTCAGAGCTGGGTTCAGTTTGAAATCTTCTCTGAGCCCCTTAGGGAATCCCTTTCCTCAGAATTTTTGAAATCTGTATCTTCACTTTTAAAACTCTTAGAATCATTTAGGTTGGAAAAGATCTCTCAGCCCATAGAGTCCAAGCTGTGCCTGATCCCCACCTTGTCCCCAGCCCAGAGCACTGAGGGCCACCTCCAGGCTTTCCTTGGACACCTCCAGGGGTCGGAACTTCACCACTTCCCTGGGCAGCCCCTTCCAATGTTCCACAACCCTTTCTGTGAAGAAATTCCTGCTCAGAGAAGGGCAATGGGGATTAATGTGTGATTCAATATAAATACCAGTGGCATGTACTTTTTATTTTTCTCCCACATCTCCCATTTTCATGATTTCATGTGAAGGTGTCCCCTTACTTAACAACACATTAGTGATGTCACTTCATGTAGAGATGATATCTATTAATTTTTAGCAGCTTTAAATCAGCCTTACACTTTTTCTGTAACAGTAGCTGGGGAGCAGCTAAGTTCAATACGTGGCTAATATCCTGTATCAACCTTTTAAATCCTTATCAACAGCTGGATCAATTCTTATTAGCAAACTTTGTAGGGCAGGTCTCTCTGGCAATGAAGTTCAATCAGAAGATTAGCATCTAAAATTCACGGAGAGCCCTTGGTTTACTCAGTAAATTGAACAATCCATCACGTTGCTGAACTCAGGCCCAGTGGGCATTAGAAAGACCCCGTGGCAATTTGCACAGAGTTCAGTGACACAGATCTACATTGTCTCTAAATAAATGAAGGTTCAGCTTGCAATTAAATATTTCAGGGGCTTGCCTGTGGTCATCCTCCCCTTTGTTGTTCATTTGCCCCTGTTTTTTCTAAGCCCTTTATCCTCTACTGTGGTTTATGGTCTCTACATCATTTCCAGTGTCATCCAGGAGTTTCCATTTCCTGTTCTTCTACACTTAAACACTTGAAATGGAGTAATTAAATTCAAGGGACAAGTAAGTTGTGTTCAAGGGACAGGTAAGAAGTGGTTCAGGTTGGAAGGGAAATTCAAGACCATCTAATTTGAGTCCCCGTGCCATAGGCAGGGACACCTCCCACTATCCCAGGGTGCTCCAAGCCCCATCCAACCTGGCCTTGGACACTTCCAGGGATCCAGGGGAAGCCACAGCTGCTCTGTGCCAGGGTCTGACCATCCTCACAGCGAAAAATTTCTTCCTAATAGCTCATCTAAATCTACCTCTATGTGTTGGAAGCCATTCACCTTGGTCCTGTCACTCCATGCCTGTGCAAAAACTCCCTGTGGGATGTTGAAGATTCCATTGCTCACAGTGCTTTTCACTTATATTTATCTCCAATTAGAAGTATAAGATGGAGAAGGGTGCTTTAAAGGGCTTTTTTTCTCCTTTTCATTCCCATCTCTCAATGGTCTTTTATTGTCAGACTGCATAACTAAAGGCCCCAGAGCTGCTCTGTTTCTCACTTTGGAGAACTGCACATTTCTTTATTTCTGAAATTACCTTACCAGGTCATAATCTGAGAATGGCATCACTTTAGGGACACCTTAATGGACAAACATTACTCATATTCAAAACAGTGTGAGAATTTAAATAAATCAGGTTTTGATATTTGGGCACCAAAATTATTAATGGGTATTTTGAGACCATGTGAAATTGTTTTCTGGGATAAATACATGGATACAGCTTGAGACGTTCCTGCCTCTGGTAGGAAATGGCCACCAGCTACTGGCAGAGCTTATAAACAGAAACATGACCAAGAGCAGAAGGAGATTCAGCAGGAAAACTGGATTAATGAAGGAGAAGCATCTGCTCTCACCGGTGTTCTCAGAAGCATCCACATTTTACAGACCATAAAGCAACACCAAATGTCAAAAAGCTTGTCAACAGTGACTCACCTGCTCTTTCTCCTGCATCCTACACAGCTACATGTGTTTAAGGTTAGTGGGAGCTGTCCTTTGGGGAATTATCTCTGCTAGAGCTCTAAATACATTTTTGTGAAGTGTGCAATCAAAGAGAATCATAGGAAGGGCAAAATCAAAAATCTGTTGGCAACGAGTCCTCCACAAGCAGCCTCTCAGATGTCACAGCTTCCACATCCACCCAGCCACCAGGACTTACTGCCCAGGCAGCTCTCAGCATGGACCCAGTGTGGGAAATCAAAAGAAATCACAGAAAGCTCTCAAAACCTTGTTCCTGCAGGCCCAGACATAGAAATGAACACAGGGTTTGATTTAAGACCTTGGAAAAGGCTTCCAGATTTAGAGATCAGAACCAAGGATGTGGGTTTGTAGTTTAAGAAGAAACATGTCAAGCTAGAAAGTTTTAGAGTTTAAAGTTTANATTTAGAGACCAGAACCAAGAATGTGGGTTTGTAGTTTAAGCAGAAACTTGTCAAGCTAGGCAGTGGAAAGTTTTAAAGTTTAGATATAGAAGCAGTCACAAAGGTAGTAAGAAGTTTTAAAGTGTAGTACTGTAAGTTTGTGTGTCCTTATATGATTGGTTAAGGAAACCCACATTGTGGCGAAACGTGTAAAACAAAATAATCAGTGATTGGTGTGAAAACAGTAACAAACTTTGTGTCAGTAATTTATTGGCTAATAAATCTTTGAAAGGCATTGTAGCTGGAGATCTTGGGACCTCTGACTTCTGGTGTGAAGACGTTCTCGCCCTCTCATGAGACTGGAAGAAGCTAAGAGCAATAATTCATCCTTTTAATGTCTCTCAGTGGTCCTGTCTCTCAATAACCCCATAGTCCAGGACCTGAGAGGATTCAGCTCTTTTCAAGGGTATCCAACAGGAAACAAGGAGCAAGAAAGGGAATTGCAGTTTTCTTTCCCTTTCTTATCTCCCAGGAGATCTGTTGGTAACTTCTCAAACAAACTACAGGTAGAACAGTTCCTTTGAGAACTCCAGGGTTCTCCTCAGGCCTCAGGGTGGTTGCAGTGCCTCACCTGGGCTTGGGATCCCCAATTTTAAGCTCTTCCTGAAGCCCCAGAGATGCCAGTGCTGCTTCTCACTCTTGTGAGTAAAGTACAATATTCAGAAACTTTTGTCAGTCAGTGTCACTCGATTTGGGTGTGGGGACAATTCCATGGTTAAATGACACGTGCAGAGCTATTTTCATGTGGCTGAATACTGATCAGCTGCAGGAGACAAGAGAGTGCAAAATTACCTAAGAGAAGCCCAGGCACTCCTGCAGGCCAAGTGGGACACATTTTTTGGGAAAACACTTCTGGGTCTTCCCTTCTTTTCACTGCTGCTGCATCTCCCAGCCTCAGCAGAGCATCATTTCCCTGCCAGCTCCAAACAGCGTGTTCTGAGTCACTGTGTTCCTCTCCTGCTCTAATTGCACTTTCCCCGAGGGAATTTTTCCAAAGCTTATTGCAAAGAGAGGTGTCAGTGGTGAGGTACAGGGCCTTCCTGCTAAATATGGCTTGAGCAAAGAATCAAACATTCCATCTGGCAACTTTAACTCTTCCCTGGGATTCCAGAGGGAAAGAAAAGAAACAAACAACTCCATAATGATGAGAGAGTTCTTAGAACTTTCTCCACATTACTTTTTGGAGACCTCTAAGAGAAGAACACTTGCTGAGCAGGATCCAAATCTATCAGGAGGGTCAGAAGAATGGAGAGCTTTTACAGAGGACTTTTCACCATGTTCTGCAATAAAACCTGTAGGTTTATGTTCCATTTTGGACAGTTATGGGAAGACTGAATCTAATCCGTGATTAGATCAACTACCTCTAAGTGAAAACATGTCCCAAAACTCACCTTGCTCCAGGCTCACTATTTGTTTTGTGGATAATTCATTCCTGCTGCTGCCAGCCACAAACCTCCTTATTCCAGGAGATCTCTGTCCTGTGAGTACTGCAGAGCTCGGTGTTCCTGTTCCCTGATCCAGGCCGACACGTATTCCATGACTTTCGCAGGAAACAAAGGTGACATGAAAGTGAAATCAGTTTGTTTAGCCTCCCCCGTGCCAACTCCAACAATTCTTTTGGCCTCAGCTATTTGAAATAGATGGAGTTTCGTATGAGATTGACTTCAAAATGTTTTAAGATGACTCTAATAGTGCAGAGTTTGGAATAGAGGCTGGCTTGGGGGTCCACTCAGGTCCATCACAGGGAATGACTGCTGGGAAAACTGGGCAAAGGAAACATTGGAAAGGCAACTTGAGCTCAAAAAAAGGCAGGAAAACTGTCTTGGGTTAGAAGAACCTCAAGCAATATAAATGCATGGAGTCCTGGATGCACCAAAGAAACCAAACTTTAGTCTGGATTCCCCCAGTTGTATTGGATTATTGACAGGAAAAGGAAGAGAGGAACTGACCGAGCAAGCAACTCTTATCTCTAGCATTGTTCATCTCTCCCAGACAGTGAAACTATTTATTTCTTTGTCCCATATTATTGTCTCCAATTTTGTTTTCCAGGGCTCACCTGGAATGCAGAATTTTAATTCATACATTTAATTCATTCATTTTAATTTTAATTCAATTTTTAATTCATTAATACATACAGAATTTTTAACTTAAACAGCTACCAATACAATCACTGTAATAATATCATTGTTGTAATAAACAAAACCTTATTTATTTTCATTTATTTCCGATAAATTTTCAGAAGTTTTGGGTTTTGGTACTCTGGCAGAGGCCAGAATAAATACCAACATGACACATATCTCAGCATGAGCTCTCTCAGATAAAAACAGAGTGATTCACTCAATGATCAGTTTTTTAATGATTGAGATGGGCCATTCATTCTTTGTTCAGTATTTTGAAACATTCTGAGCAATGTGCCTGGAGTATTTTGGAAACAAAAGCCAATGTTTCTCTAGAGTGAAGTCATGATTAGTTGCAGTTGATGGCTCCACAGAGAAGAAGCTTCAAAATAGACCCATGGAATAATTCAGAAGTAGTTCATAGAAAGCAAAGGGTTAAAATAATTTGTTTATTTTGTACAGCAGAAAAAGAATTTGCCTGCAAGTAGGAGTGGAGGAACAGCAGGGGGTGGAACTGGGTGGTCTGTAAGGTCCCTCCCAACCCAAACCATTCTGGCATTTTAGGAAAAGGGTTTGGTGCACAAAAGTAAATTTATTACATATCAAAGCCATGCTTGGAGCAGCTCTCCCGGGCTTTTTGGAAAGGGTTACAGGTAGTGGGTGAAGTAATATTTGCATCCCACTGTTTCCTGTAAATTCACGGGTTGCATGGAAACCCCCCATGAGGTGGGAGTATGTCCCATCCTTTTCCTCATGCACAGCACCAGTGGACAGCAGCTCGTCCCAGGGAAAGGAATTCAGAGAGAAACCTCATCCATGCAGCCTGAGAGGTGCAGAGAATTCCTGTCCTTTTGGGAGGAGGAAAAGGAAGTTTAGCAATTGCCAGCTGCATCCATTCCAAGTGGGAATAGCGGTGTTCCCACAGAGGTTTTGGTGTGGGTGTCCTTGATCTCTGAAAAGCTGAGGTAAACTCTACCCAGCTCGTTTCAGAGCTTGGGAAAGGACAAGTTCAGACCCAACCTGTGATAAAACAGCTGCATTAATGTTGGACTGTGCTTTAGCTGCTGTGTCTCCATGGAGATCCAGCTCCCCAACTCTCCTACCTGCCCAAGGTTTTCCAAGTATCATGATTAAAGAAGATTTATTGATTGAAATATTTTATTTGAATTTCAGGCGTAGAGAGAACTGTATTTTGTGAGCACTGACCCTGTGAGCTTTTCAGTGTGTGGGCTGCAGGATTTAGCGTCCTTGCCATCCATCTCAGCTCCTCCTAATCCTCCCAGAGTGCCTTCTCCTCATTTGTTCCCAGCCATGGGCAGGAGGCAGGGCTGTAGAATGGGAAAGGCACCACGGGGCTGACTCTGCTCCAAGCCACAAAATTCACTCTCTCAGAAAATTTATTTGTGGTGTTTGAATATTACATAAAGAGGAGAAATTTTGGAGATTGGCGGCAGCTCTGAGCTGTGGCCATGCCTGGTGTTTGTGATTCCCCTGGGGGAGTGAGAGGGTCAGGACTGGGTTAGGTCACTGCTCATGTCACATCCAGCTCTGGACACACCAGTGCAGAGGTGAAATCCCTTAAAATGCCCCAATCAATTTTTGTAAAGGTGCTGAGAGACATTCATGAGTGGAAAAGCACCTTCCAGCTCATCCTTCAGTGTCACCAAGGCATGGTACATTCCTAGGTGGGTTTAAGTGGCAGGAGCAGGAGCTGCATTCCCTTTAAAGGCACAAACCAGCTGCTCTCCAGACACTGACGTGAGGCAGTAAACCTCGTCTGATTAAAGTCTACTTCGTGTTTGGCTAAATCATAAAGTCCAGGAGCGTTCCTTATCTTGCTTTTATAAACATCACGGGGTGGTAAACAGAGCACAGGCTCTGGCAGTTTGTTTAACAGCCCTCAGGTACAATTACTCAGGGGAGTGGTGAGGCTCTGGATCTGTTATTTTTGTTCTGCTCACAGTCATTTGTTCCTGCTGCTCATATCCCAACTTTTGTAATAAAGATCTTGGCACAGAGTGTCTTCTACTTGTGGAGGCAGACAACCACCATCCCTGGAAGTGCCCAAGGCCAGGCTGGACAGGGTTTGGAGCAACCTGGGATAGTGGAAGGTGTCCCTGCCCATGGCAGGAGTTGGAATGAGATGATCTTTACCATCTTTTCCAAGTCAAACCATTCAATGACTCCATGATCATTCAATGATTCTTTGGTCATCACAAATGTGAGCGTCATGTTGGAGGAGCAAAATAATTAATTTTTAATAACTTGCCTTATCCTCTTCCTATTAAATCACACTTTTTGTCCTATTTCTGAAGTGTTACTCTGCAGGAGAAATGGTATTTTAGTATGACAAGACCAAATAGTAAGTTTTAAGTTCTTCTTCTCGGGTTTCTGCCTCCTTCTATTTCAGCCAATATCTTTTCTGTGCTATTGTAAATGAAATTAAGATAAACCAGTCTGGGACTTTGTTCCCAAAGTCCTTGACCTTACATGGCATTTAAGTGCTGCTTTCAATCTTGAGCAGGGGAGACAAGAATCATATCACAGAATGGCTGGGGTTGGAAGGGTCCCTACAAATGATTTTGTTCTAACTTTCAGGGAGTGGCACTTAATTCCCAGTCCCTGTTTAAAATATGTTGAAGAATTTTTTTTTTCCCAAGGCTATTGCTAATGTAAAAAAGGTGATGAATGGTTGAACCAAGCAAGGGACTGAAGTGGAAATATCATTTCCTGAAGGCAGCATAAGATACCCATGCATTGAGTCCTTGTCCTTGAAAGCACAAGTGGTTGCCACTAAGAGAGGCCACTGTTCTGAATTTCCTTATCTGAAGAGTTTCTTTACTCATCTTAGAGGGACAGAAGAAGAATCTCTAATCCTATGACTCATTCAGTTTTGCCAATTAAAAAAAAAAAAAAAAAAAAAAAAAAAACCTGGGGCNAAAAAAAAAGAAAAAGAAAACCTGTGGCACTGATTTAAGCATCCAGAGATAAATGGAGCAGGGAAAAAAGAGGAATTTGTTTATTTTGCCGCAGGAGCACCAGCTTGGAGCACAATGTGGTGTGTCAATGTTCAGCATCAGCACCCACCTTGCAGTGTGACTTGGGGAATCACTGAGTCACGGAATGGTTTGGGTGGGAAGAGACCTTAAAGCTCATCCAGTTCCACCTCTGCCATGGGCAGGGACACCTTCCACTATCCCAGGGTGATCCAAGCCCCAATATCCAGCCTGGCCTTGGGCAATTCCAGGGATCCAGGGGCAGCCACAGCTGCTCTGGGAATTCCATCCCAGCCCCTCACACCCTCACAGGGAAGAATTTCTTCCCAATATCCCATCTAAACTTACCCTCCATCAGTTTAATGCCATTCCCTCTTGTCCTGTCACTATCTGTGCTTGGAAAAAGTCTCTCTCCCTCTTCCTTTCTCACAGATCTTCATCCTTCAAAGCAACACAACTTTTTTAATTTTCCAGACTCTCATATGAGTCTTTTCAGGAACTCAGTGTTTTGATGGATATAAATTTTCTTCCCAGTTCCACTTGGTGTCCACGTGTTTCTCAGCCTTTACTCCCTCTGGCTGGAACAGTTTATCCTTCCTGGAATTTACCTGGTGATGTTCAGGCCTGCCAGCCTGTCTCTGCCTGCTTTCCTTTGCCACAATAAACAACAATATCTTCCCTTGTGGTTTTTTTTTTCTTTCAAGCTCTCCCTGATCACATTTTTAAGATTTTTATTGTAGCCAGGAAAACAAATTGTTTGCTTTTTTTTTCTTTTGCATTCTTTGTCACTCTTCCTGCTGTGAAATGGGAATCATGATGATGAAAATACATTGAGCTTTATTCATTGTCAGCAGCTAAAATTTTTTTAAAAAACAATCATCAAACATTAAAAATATGCTCCCTCAGCAAAAACCTGGCATAGTTTTAGGGACTGGCTGTGACTTTAAAGAGCTACAGAAAGCAAACAACAAAAATGTATCTTCTTTTCTTTCTTCTTATTCGCATTAATAAAATATGATTTTTATATTATTTGCCCGAGTTAAACGAGGTTCATTCAACTGCAATATGCTGAGTATTCAATTTCCAGGCCTTGAGAGCAGTACAGACAGAAATTCACATGTCTTAGTCCAAAGTCAACTGAAGTCTTTAAAGAAAATAAACCATTCAATTCTGTCCAAATTGCAAACTTTTTAAAATTTATTTTTTCTTTTTCCCCATTAAAATTGGGTCCTTATTTCTTATACAGGTTGCATTTTCCCAACAAAAATTAAAGATTATCATACACAGGACCTTTTTTTTTTTTTTTTTTTTT
>VXBB01007637.1:83370-107491 GCA_013399915.1 Illadopsis cleaveri | reverse complement strand
AATCAGAAGAAAAAAAAAAAAATCCAACAAACCCCTTCCTCAAGAAATAGAAACCAAACAAGTATACTTTTCCTGGAAGGAGCAGATCAGGCCAACTCCTTTGGAGACCTGCAGACATTTTATCCAAGGCTGGACTATCTTTCTCTGGCTGTATTTAACTGCAGGAAATAATTTTGTCTGATTATGGTGAAAGTCATTTAACATTGACTTTCCCTGATAGAGAATACTCAGTAGTGAGCAAGATAAATAATAAAAAAAGATCAAATGGCAGCAGCATCCATAAGTAAGAATCTCTTAAAATCTGCATGCTGGACAGTCTACAATCCTGGAAAAAAAAAAAAATTTAATCAAGATGTTGTGTGCATTTAAACTGGAGTTTCTGATCCTTTTATCCAAGGTAATGAAGGAGTGGCCAAATTCCATGTGCCAGTCAAGGATCCCTCCCTCCATGCTCAGTCCCATTCCTGCCTTGGCAGAATTTACTGGGTTGTCCATCAGTGTTATCATGACCAGTAGAGCAGAAAAATGTAGACAGGACTGGAGTACTGACTCCAAGAACTGAAATTAACCAGGAGAACAGAGCCAAGATATTTCTCAGCCAAGAAGCCAACATGAAACTACTCTTGGAAAAGGTGCATAGGGCTGTGAGGGCTGAAAATTCAACTGGAGTAATATCAGGGATTAAAAGTTGTTTCGGCATAATTTGTCTAGGACTAAATACTCTTTAGGCTGCCCTGCCATGTTCTCTTGAGGCATGACAAGAAATTGGGGATGTAGCTGCAGATTCCTATTGTGTATCCCAGCAAATGCAGAGAGAAAACACTTGGGCTTCTCTCAAAAGACAGAAATGACACAAGTGAGAAGTGATGTTTTGGGTTATTCCTACACCACAGCCCCAAGGCATGGTCATGGCTCCTGTAAACATCTCCAGTGCAGCATTGAAGGAGTTTTCTCTACCACCAGTCTCTGTCATGACTCAGGGTCAAGATTTTTCATTAAAACTTGAAAAACACTTTCCAAAGTCCTGAATAATACAGATCTTTTCTCCTGAACTGATACGGCTGGTTGGTATATATTGATGTGGATATAAATAGATGATAGATATATAGATATAGATGATACAGATATATATTAAATAGATATGGATATAAAGATAGATAGATAGATAGATAGATAGATAGATAGATAGATAGATAGATAGATAGATAGATATAGATGTAAATAAATAGATATTCCCTTGGAAATATATCAACTCACTGCAAGACCAATTTTCAATTGCACCACCAACATGAGTTTCAGTCTTGTTTTCCAAGGAACTGAGCATTAAAAATTATTAAGCTATTTAAACTATTAAAACCCAGGAAATCAAACATTGTTTGTGGCTCCACACTGTTCAGGGAGTGAAGTTTGCTGGATACCAAGGCTTAAAATTGCCCCCAGTGCCATATGCTCCCCACATCTTCCCACACCTGATGTGTGTTCAGAATCCATCCACGGGGCACTTTGATCAGGGGACTCTTGTCTCGCTGAAAGTCAGAAGGATTTTCATTCTTCAGTGACTAAGCAGCTTCTGAAAATGCAATTTGTGCTCCTCAGGGCCCTGAATCCCTTTGGAATAAAACATGAGAATTAAATCTCTCTCATCATGGTTGCAAAAAGATGAGTAACAGGCAAGTGTGGGTTTGTCAGGCGGAAATCATCTTAACTGAGTCTGATCTTTCTTATGCACTTTGTGAAAAAAGGAAGAAAAACAAATTGATGGGATGTACTGTGGCATTGGTAGGGCTTCTAACACTATTCCTCATGAGAGTTGAAAGAGAAATTAAGGAAAAACGACCTTGGTGAAATGATTGCACTCTGACGATCATTCCACTCTACTCCATTCTCAAGGAGTTCTCAACAGTGTAATGTCAAAACTCAAAGAGATGGGGCTTGGAGAAACCTGGGATAATGGAAGCTGTCCCTGCCCATGGCAAGGATTTCAAACGAGATTATCTTCAAGGTCCTTTCCAACCCAAACCATTCTGTGATCCTGTGAAATTGGGAATCACTTGAGTTGTAAGCCCAGAAATGAGAAACTATGAAAAGAAATCCTTGAAAATTCACGGGTTAAGAAAATACCATTGTATTTTCATATGCCTGTTTAATGAATTAAAACAGAATTTGATTTTAATACCAGTGATCTAACTTCTACTTTCTTTGAAAAAATTCAGTACTTTCAGCTTTTCCATAGTTTGCCAATCTTCTGTATTACTCTTCCACTAATTACATTTGGAACATAACATCATTACATCGATATGATTCATGCAACCTGACTTCAAACTCCCATTTTCAAATGCCTAAATCTGAACTGGTCAGAATGGATTTCCTTCAACAACAGTGGAGACAAATCAACACCTCCAGAGGAGAATTCATCTCCATGTATTACAGCAACAAAATGGTCACCAAATGAATCAATTTCTGGAGGCAACTTCTTCTATTTTATCTCTATTTTCTATAAACAGAACCCTCCTGAGCTTAGAACAACTTCGAGCTGCATCCTTAGCATATAGACATCAAAAAAAAAGGGATATGAATCACCATTTGAGTGGCCTAAACATCACTCTTTTGTTTTTTTCAAGTGTGAGACTGTGCACAAGTTATAAACATTCCATGACCATCTAACAATGGTGTTTTAAATGTTACATCTCACGAGGGCAATTCCTTCCCAGAAGAAATTCTGTCCTTTTTCTTTCCCCTTAAGCATTCAACAAGCAGGAGGTTCTCAGGCAACAGAGGAGACAACAGGAGGCACCTTCCAGTGACAGTTCATACAAATGTTCTTAATGTTCTACCAGTACAAGTCACCAGCTTCCCCCAGGTGCAATTTACGATCGTTCCCACACCTGTTTAGTCCTGCTGATTTGTCCTTCTTCCTTTATAGAGCTGTTTAACAGAGCCTGTGTTTCTAATTTCCTCTTTTATTTTCCCTCATAAATATTATTCCCACCCAAGAGAGCCACGAACTTTTATCTCTTACTGCAGCACATTAAGTGCTGTGGTAGTTACCCCGATCACATCAGGGATATTAGTCAGCTTTCAGGTGTCAGCCTGATTCTGAGTGAATTTTCAGTTGTTTTTTTTTAAAAGAAGAATGGAAAAATATTTAAGGGAAAAGTCTAAAGATGTTTGCAGTCCATTGCAAAGACAAATGATCAAACATACCATGGTTAAAATATTGCCAAAATCTCCACTCAGTGTCTTTGAGTTTAGATAGGGAAAGCTTTGCATTCAGTCCTTGTTTCAGAGAAATAATCCTTATTTTAGACCCAAAAAAAGGTCTTTATTTTAGAGAAAATAAATGGGAACTGAGGAACATGAGCTGGAGAAGGAGCAAGTCTTAGTTATGTACAACCAAGCACAAACCTTTGTGTGGCATTTCAAAGAAGTTGAAGATTTGCCAGAGACTTCAAACAATTAAAGGAGATGAGATTTACCTCCCTTTCTAATAGCTTCCAAGTCAACTAAACTTCCCAGTACTCCAGGGAAGGTTTCTGGGTTGCTTTGTTTTATACTCTCTAGAATAATTATTAAGTAAGGAGTTCAAAATTTAGCCAAAGAGCAGCACAAAAGGCAAACTGCCTTTTCCAGTTGAATCGTACATTTACGAAACCACTGAAACCACTTTCTAATATGGCACATTAGGTAATGCCCAGCTTCTTTGTCTTAATAAAATTGGGATTTCCATGTGCTGAGTTTTACCTCGTGTTCTCCATTCCTCTGATCCCCCATTTTGATGGATGCACCATAACAAGAAACAGTGGGGTGGCTAAACTTGGCTCAAAGCCAACAAAGCCAAATGAGGCAGGCAGAGAAGAGTGCCACAAAGATTTTTTTTGTGATATAAATACATGTGATTAAGAGCAGGGTAGGAATTTTGACATTGTTCAGAGGAGCTGGCTGTGCACGTTGTCCAGAGCTGGTTAACCTCTTCTCCAAGAAGTGTGTAATGTGGAAATGGGAAACTGGGGGATGTAGACAAAATATAGATTATTTGTCATACAGACATTCAGATCTGAACTGCTTCTCTCCAGTCAGTGGAAATAAAAAAGCCCTTTCAGGGGGTCATTCCACCAGAGTATCTCAGTCATAGCCCAAATAACCTTTTTTCTCTCCAGTGATTATTCCAAGGGTCTGCATTATGACTAACTCAGCTCCAGACAGCTAAAGCCCAGTGGAATTATGCTTACTTGGTAGAACTTGGATTTTTCTATTCTACTGCTCATTTGGGAAAACAAATGAGCAATTCTCTCATTCTCCAAACTAACCCAAAATATAGATGTGACAATGGATTTACAGGAGCTCAACAAGCAACAGCATCTTGTAAGCCCACTGAGTAAGTAATATCCAACTGGCAGCAGGAGAATTCAGCCTGGGAGCACATTTGGATTGAAATCAGGCCTGTAGAATGCCAGGCTGCTCTGGAGAAATTTTAGAAATGACCATTTGGTGAACTCCCACAGCTCACACTGGAAGCGCCTTGGGATGCAGGCTAGAAAAGCCTAAAGCCTTTCCTGCACTGACCAATGAATTCACTGCAGGGAGATCTCCCTGCTCCCAGCCCAAATGGAAACTGCAGCTCGTGTCCATCCTGTTTAAGTTTAACCATCTCTAAATCACAGTGCTGCATCCACCTGACAGCTGCTCAGCCACAGCTTCTCTGGGCTCTGCACAGTGCATCTGTGGCCCTGGGAAATAATTACCATTTTTAAAAAGCATTCGGATAATTGCCCAACTAAAAGTGTCTGATATAATTTGAAGGTTGTGTCACAGCTCACAAGGGAAATGTTTTTATAGCATGGAGTCTAAGGAAATTAAATGTCTAGAAGTCAGATGGGGGTGTGTGATCATTGTAATGACCGTGGTGGTGCCTGTGGTTTAGCAGAAATAGATCTTATCCATCAACTTTTCACTGGGAATTTGTACTAGGGTGAAATAACAGGAGCAAGAAGGTCTCCTGCAGTGGGAACAGCTGAATTGTGTTCCTTTGGCTTTTCATACCGAAGCCAATGTAGAAATGTGTCTCTTTGGTGCAGATGGAAAGACAGTAACCTCCTCAGGAAAGCCGATAATTCTTATTTACAAAAAATGGGGAAAAAAGTGTCTATTTATTGTGGGGGTATCGAGGCCCTGGCACAGGATGCCCAGAGAAGCTGTGGCTGCCCCTGGATCCCTGGAAGTGTCCAAGGCCAGGCTGGACAGGGCTTGGAGCACCCTGGGATAGTGGAAGGTGTCCCTGTCCATAACAGGGGGTTGCAATTCAAAGTTTTTTAAGGTTCCTTCCAACCCAAACAATTCTGTGATTCTGTGATTCTTTGATCATAATTTGTATTGCTTATAAAGCAGCTCCATGTGTATTGATCACCTGGAGACATTGACAAGAATTCCTCCTCTCTGTTTTTCCAGGAAGGACCCTTCCTGACATCTCTCTCTAACTCCATTCAAACTTCTAAAGTGAAAGCCTAGAATAAAAAAACCCGAACACCTGTCTTTGATGATCAGTAACAAGACATGAAGGAATGGCTTGAAGCAGTTCCAGGAGAGGTGTAGGTTGGAAATCAGGAAAAGGTTCTTCCCCAGAGGGTGATGGAGGGCTGACCAGGCTCCCCAGGGAATAAGAACATTCCCAAGGCTGCCAGAGCTCCAGGAGAGCTTGGAAAACCCTCTCATAGATGCCCAGGGTGGGATTTGTGGAGTGTCTGTGCAGGGCCAGGAGTTGGACTGGATGATCCTTGTGGGTGTCTTCCAGCTCAGGATATTCTGTGACTCGTTGATTCCAAGAGTTGCACAAACAGAAGCCAAACGTTGTGATTTGGGCAGTGGAACAGTTTTGCAAAAAGATATTTTGTCTTCTACCGTCTACTGAACCACCCCTTCTATTTGGCCAATGCACAGGATGTTAAAAACAAAGAGATAGAAGCACCATTGCTTGTCAGGATTGCACACAGCAGGTTTTATTTTTGGCTTTCTGCGAGGCTACAAAGTGCTGCCGCCTCACATGGTTCAATGGCTTCAAACAAACAACCAGCAGTTCATCTCAGACAGGGGCTGGATGTTGAGCAATGTTTGCAAACGGTGAATGCTAAAGGGCACAGCCGTGGCTGAACTTTAGAATTCAGCTCGATGTTTGTCATCTATTTTGTATTTGTTTTGGAGGAGGGAATTCAACCAAATGCTAATGATGATTGAAGTTCAGGAATGACAAGTTAAACTCACAGATGTGTTGTACCAGAGACCAAATATAAAACATCGTGACACGCAAACACTCAGAAATTCCTCTTTTCAGGGCAACTGTTTGTGGTTTCTGTAGGTGTTTACCAATCCCATGGTTATGGCTTAACATGCACTCCCTGGAAGTTAGGAATGGGAATCATTTGGAAATTGTGACAGCTGATTGAGTAGCAGGATGTATTTCATTCAATGTTCACGTGGTTATCGTGGGGTGAAACCAATAGACAATTTTTCCCCTTTGGCAAGAGTTTAAAAAATACCAACTTGCACAATAGCAGTAACTCAGAGAATAAATAAAATAAACCAATGGAGCTAAAGATGGAGCTGATCCCAAAACTCCACTCACTCAAGAGGCACTACAGCACTAAATCAGATTTATTTGACACTCATCAAGGCAGTTGTTCCCACATGTGCATTGTGCCCTTTTGAGCATAAATCAGTAATGAAGATCAAAATTTGGCCGTGATGGTGCTGGCCTGAAGGGTGTGGAAGGTTTCATAACTGAGCCAACCCTTCTCATGGCTGCTCTTCCCAGCAGTGGTGGTTCCCTGGTGCTTGGACCATGTCGGGTCCCACCTCCTGGTCCCACCAGTGCCTGGGATGCCGAGGGTGGCATTTACCAGTAGATGTCACTGGTGGAGCACTGGGAGAGGAGACATCCACCCCGGGCTGTCCCAAACACGAGCTGAGGACCTGGTGATCTTCTGACTGCACAAGGAGCACACACAAACACACAGGCAAAAAGACCCAGAGCTCCAGGATTTTTCTTTTTTGTTATTTTTTTTTATTAATTACCTTGCCAGCAATACTTGGGAGAGAGAATTTTCAGAATGTCCAGAAAATGAGGCAGCAATTTCTTCCTCTGAAACATTTCTGTGGCTATTCTGGGGAAGAAGGGGATTGCAGGAGAGCGGGTTCAGCCTTCCCTGCTCATTTTACGTTCTGCTTTTCTTGCTGTGAAAGCAAAGCTCACACTTAGGGAATGTGTTCTGGGTGAACAATGCGTGGTGCAGGTTCCTCTCCACTTCCACCTGAATGCCAAGAGGAGTCTCTCCAGCAGAAAGTGGCATATGCTGAAAGATTTATCTACCTACAGCCTAAAACAAAAGGTCCCATCAACAGCACAATCTCAGGAGCTCAGAGCACGGGATGGGTGTGCGTGTGACCTTTAGCTGAAACTTTCACTGAGGCATTACTGAAACAGGGCAAGATGAGACTTTACCCTCAATTAACCAATCTGGATCCAAAGAGGCACCACTGCCTCCAAACTCTGGACTCCAGGCTCAAAGGTTTGCTATTTTGGTCCTGAAGGGCTGTGCAAACCTAGAAGCCAAAGGTTTGTTTCCACTTCACAACTTCTTTAAAAAAAAAGAAGTAAAAAAAGAATTATGTAACAACCAGTATCAAATAGAAGAGTACAAAAAAAGAGAAGCAACAACAGCATGGGATTGATCTGCCTAAATATAAATGTGGATTGTCTCCTAGGCTGCCTTTCAGGTAGAGGAAATCTAATCAGGATGTTTAGAGGAGTACAGGTCCTAAAATAAGTGTCTGAAATAGACCAAGTGAATTAGGCTGTGGAAGGTTGAGGGGTTTATTCAATCCATTTTTGAGCTCTCCATCCTGCACAGGGAGATCTGCACAGGAAGCGTGAAAACTCAGAGGTTTCCCACCAAGAGGAAAAGGCTGGGTCTGAAAATTAAGTGCCTGTAAAAAATGTAATTTCCACCATAAATGAACCCCAAAGTGCTTGATGCAACCCCAAAATTATGATACAAGCTAAGAATACCTGTGGCTAAGGCAGCATGATCTGTTCCCATACACAGTACTAATTCTGGGGCTTCAATCCAAAGCTGAGATCTTCACAAATCCTCCCAGGAAACTGTTTAATTTCATTGATTACTATTTAATATTCAGATTTGGTATGCCTTTTCACTGTGGCAGCAGATATCTAGGTCAGCAGTTTTACTTCAACTTTCATTTGCATTCACTTCTCTTTAACTTCTGAGTGCATGTGTGGTGGGGAAAAGCTTTGAAGAATGGAATCAAAACTATTTCACTGGGCCTGAGCACCTCATGCCAAGCACTGTTTACCAGACTTTCTCTTGTGTTTAACAAGAAATTCGGTCTAAGTCATTTGTTTCCTTAAAACTTTGCAAGTTATTTCTCTACAACTAAAAGAAGCCATCTGATTCATCAAGGCTGTTCCATAGATCAAAATAATTGCTTGGAGGTGGAAGGAAGAAACACACTGACTCATCAAGACAGAGGTTTTAGTGAACTATGAGCCAGGATTTTTCCTTCATTCATACTAATAAAGTACTTTTTAAAGTGTCTTGCACGTAGTGGGACGCAGAAACAATTATGAAATGGGTCTGTCTGCATCCTTAGGAACACGCACAAAAAAGAACATTGCTTCAAAAATAACAATCCAAGCTCATTTTTCTTCCATCTCTGGCAGGACATAACCTGTTACTAAAAACTCCTCCAAAACATATTCCCAAGATGTTGGCAATAAATGTTGAAGTCTGTGACACGGGAGGACTTTCAGCTTCAAAAATACTGGAAGTGGAAGAACAGCAAAACCTGCCAAATGCCATTAATTGCAATTAATGGAAAGAGTTAACGACACTTCCCTAGCTGGTCTGGAAAATTCTGAGGGGAGATCCTGAAGGTGATGCTGCATCCATGGGTGTAACAGGGCAAGTCCCTGGTTATGGAATCCTGGGATTATTAAGGTGGAGGTGCTCTGCCACTGCCTCCCATTTTAGATTCCTGGGCAACAAGGAAGTTTCACAAACCACTGAACCAGGTGGCACCAGCTTACTGGAGAGAGCAAAATCCAGCACTCCCCTGAAGACACCAGAGAACAGCCCAACACAGTTTGTTTGGAACCACAGAAACATCGAATTGTAGAATGGTTTGGGCTAGGAGGGACATTAAAAAGTCACCTAGGTCACTCCCCGGCCATGAGCAGGAACATCTTGAACTAGATCAGGCTGCTCAGAGCCTTGTCCAACCTGACCTTCAATGTTTCCAGGGATGGAGCACCCACCACCTCTCTGGACAACATTTCAGTGTTTCGCCACCTAAAGTAAAAAAATTCTCCCTTATGCCTAGGCTAAATTGACTCTCCTGCAGTTTAAAACCATTGTTTCTTCTCTTACTACTCCATGTCCTTGCCCAAGATCCCTCTCCAGCTCTCCTGGAGTCTCTTTAAGCCCTGGAAGGGGCTCTGAGGTCTCCCCAGAGCCTTCTCTTCTCCCATGTTCAGCCGACTGTCAACCCAGTCTTTCCTCATAGCGTTCCATCCCTCTCACCCCTTTCTCCCTGTCTCCATTTCTGATGGATCCCAACTGCTTTGGGGTTGGCAAGGACTTCGATCAGGGTGGGCAAAGGTGCTCTGCGTGGATTTGAGCAACCCCAAATTTTGAATGCAGTGAGAGGAGGAGCAGGGAGTTTGGATTCTTCATTTGACCCCACATGCAAGATCTGCAACTCACAAATCCTCTGCACAATGGTTCCAATTAGGCCCTTGGATGCCACAACTCCATAATTTCCAGCATCTGAATCAGGCTCTGCAGTTTAATCCTCAGACAAATTCCATAAATAAAATATACAGTGGAAATCATTTGCTTTCTTATTACAGCTACAAACAGACTAATAGGCAAATAAATGAGTGCAATCAAACTGAATGTTCTCTTGGTTATTTCATGGGAAGCAAAAAACCATCTGCAAACAAAATCAGACATGTTTTGTGAGTTTGAGAAACACAAACGTTTTGGAAGGATAAACAAAGTAATGAAACCTGGCTGGTGTGGAATTCATTTTAATTCAGAAGAGGAGAAAGAACCATTTATATGGGAGCTCAATAAAACAGGCAGCAGCTCAGGGAGAAGCGTGTTGAGAACTGGAGGTGCCACTGTGTGCTGAGAATCAAGACTCTTTTTCACCCTGAAACTGCTGTCTTATTTGCTTCTCTGTCCTCCTTGAGAGGTGTATCCAAGCTGACAGGAGATGGGAAGAACTGAAATGTTTGTGTTTTCTTTCATGAATATCCTATTGTTGTCATATTTCAAATGGAAATGGTATAGAGCTTTATAATTAAAAGTCTTTAACTTCACATGTAAGTTAAGAGCTATGGAAGAGAGCAGGTCAGGGAACAAAAAATAAAAAAATACCTCTTAAAAACCTTTAAATTTTGCCTTTCATTTCACCATTGCCCAGCTAACATGGGAAACTGCCTGAATCAGGATGTACCAGTGGTACCACACCTCAGTCTGAGCCTTAAAGGCACCAGCAGAAATACTCAGGGATGTTCAGCACTGGGATCTTCAGGCACTGACAGAGTGAGCTGGCAGCCCAGCACAAGTGCCAGGAATGTCAGTAATTCCTGAAGAGGGAGTTTGGAACCTAAGGAAACGTTCCTGAGTGTCTAACAGCTTTTCCCATTAGAGATCTGGTGTGTGGTAAAGAAAACTCCTGTGCTACACTGTTAACACTGGAGTTATTTTGGAGCAGTCCCTGCAAGCAAAGATTTAGTTCATGGTAAAAAGAGTGCAAGGAACCTCTCTTGACTTTTAGAAGAAATAAATTACACAATCCAAAGCCCTCCAAGTGACAATTAAATGAAACACATCAGTCAACTCAGATCTGAGAGAATTCTCAGAAGAAAAAAGTCTATTTGTCTTGCTGAGCTCAAAATCTGTCACACACAGGAGCTCAGTCCCTGTATATGACACATATTTTGAGTTTTCCTGTTGATATGATCCCTTGGAGATAAAGACACCAATAAACACCTTAGAGAAAAATTCAACAGGCTCAGCTTGGAGACCTGGAGCCAAACTCTGTCCTCAGGGCTGTGAGCCCCAGTGGGGATGGGTGAGAATGGCAGAGTTTAGTGATTGACTTAGTGCATGGTGTTCAGTCAAAGGTTGGATTGGATTGATGTCTTAAGTTTCAGGTTTCATTTCAGACTCTGTGCTGCCCAGGGGTGCAGCTCTGAGCTCACAGTCAGTGTCACTCAGCTCTCTGCACACACCAGGGACACAAAACAAATCCTTTTCCTGCTGCACACCAAGGACAACTGGCACAAGTGTTCAGGCCCAAAAGCACAAACAACGGGGGCTGAAGGGAGAGAACAAGAAGGATGGGACTGCATCACCTGCAGCTGGAACTGGACAATTCAACCCCAAGATGCAAATGGACCAAAACTTATAAAAATGTAAGATCTTGTGTTAAGGTGACCATTTTGTGTCCATTTTGTGACCATTTTGGATCCACCTTGGGTGTAGCCCTGGCCAGGCTCTTGTCCTGCCCAAGGTGTACCCTTAAAGGCCTTTTAATAAATATCTACTTTATTCTCTAGCTCTGTCCAGTCTCTGTTCCAGCTCAGCCTTCCCAAGGCATCAGGATGATCTTGGAGGTCTTTCCAACCTTAATTTTTCTATGATTCTATGATTTCAAGAGTTCACCACCTCCTGGAATCTACAAGGACCTTCATTCACAGGTGGCCTCATCCCTTAAAAATCTGCAGCTGCCCCATCTGTAGTGCTGCATTAAAAGAACCCAAATCTGGTGATATTTTCTTTAGAAAGACCTTTATGCAGTAAAAACAGAATAGAAAAGCAAGAAGTGCTTTCCAATCTGCTGCCTCAAGTGGAGTAGCATCTCTGGGTGGATCCAGGGTCTCCATGCACAGGTGCTCACCTGGAGTGAAAGGGTAGAGGCCAAGAGAGCTGTTCCAGATTTTGGAGTGCAATAGGGAGGAACATTGCAGAAACACTCATTGTTCAGAACCTTGTCCAACCTGACCTTCAATGTTTCCAAGGATGGACCACCCACCACCTCTCTGGACAACATTTCAGTGTTTTGCCGCCTAAAGTAAAAATATTCTCACCCAAAGGTGCAAGGCTGCTCCCATGGTGATTGGTGACAGCGTGTTTGCTCCATTTGTCACTGACTACAAAACTGTGACTGCATTAAACGTGCTCCTGATTGATTAAACCCTGCAGATTTATAGGGCTGGGAGCTGGCACAGGGATTCTGCATCACACAAGGACAAGAAGATTTAAAGGCAGGGGCATTAGTGGTGTCGTTCCACACGTGTCACATGTATAATCACAACAAGAGGAATGAACCCAATCCAAGCAAATGCTGTCAGAGATAACCAGCATCAGGCAAAAACATCCACAAATAAAACCATCACAGGCCTTCAAGTCTGATCCCTGCCTCTGTGTGTTGGGAATAAATAAAGGACTCCAATCTTGTTAGCATTAAGCAGATTTTCATTCAGAGTGTAAAGGATGGCTCTTCCAGGGAGATGTATCACAGTGAATGATCCCATCTCATCCTTCTTCAAGGAAAACCTATGTCAATTTAAAGGAAAATCAAATCAGCTGTGCTAAAAGGGTTTGGCTGGTTTTTTCTTCTATTTTTTATTCATTCTTAACCCTATTCTTCTTTCTCATCTCAGCATTTTAATTCTTCACAGAGGAGAACAAGGTCATACCGTTTTCCAGGCAATACCAATTATTTACCTCACTGAGAAATCAACCTCAGATTTTAAGAAATGTCACTCCGTGGCTGCAATTTATTCCAGGGTGAGATTTCATCTTTGCATCGAATCCCTGGAATCAGCAGCAAAGCCTAAAGCAGGAAACGTCTGACATTAATGTAATTTTTCTCTCATACTTTCCATTCATACTTTTTAAATACCTAATCTTGAAAATTCTCTGTCACCATAGCTACATCTATATGAGGATGTTGAACCATCTCAAGAATGTTCCTGAGTCCAGCTGCTGCAGAATCACCCATGTCTTACCCTGGAGTCTCTCAGACACCAAAATAATGCAAAAATCCCTGAGAAAAACTGAGGGTGTTACACATGTCTTCAATTCATTCGTGTTCTACAAATCCTTTTTCAGGACTGAGTAACCAGAACAGTCAAATCCATCCAGAAGGGACCAATCTGTACATGAGGCTGTGTCTCCTTCACAGAGGAAAGAATAAAGTCACAGTTGTTCCCAAAACAGGGTTGGACAACAAGGAGACAGATATGGGAGCACAGAGAATCACATCATGAAAGGAAAGGAGACCACTCTTCTCCAACACCCTTCCTTTACAGACTTGGTTTCTTTGAACTGAGTTTTTGTCCAGCCCTCCTTCAGAGTGCTGTATCAGGAGGTTTGTGATCCACTCAACAGAAATACCTTTTCTGGTTGGAGGTGCCTGGTGTGGCCCCTGGAGGAAATCTGGTGTTGTGGGAAGAGGTCATTGGTGCAAGGAGATCACCCTGCCCTCGGACCAGGACTCACAGAAATATTACCACACATTCCCCAGGCTTCCCAAATTCAGGTTTCTAAGCTGATTCAGGTATTTTCAAGGGACCACATCCAGGTCACACACACAATATTGCTAGTGACTTTCCCAAATTCAGGTTTCTAAGCTGATTCAGGTATTTTCAAGGGACCACATCCAGGTCACACACACAATATTGCTGGTGGCTTTGAAAGGCAGTTTCTACATGGGCTGTGATCAGTTTTGCTCCAAATGCCACAGGAAAGCAGAGTAAGGTAACACGTCTCCCTTGGCTATGTTTGCCCACATCCCAACATTTACTGAGCTTACCTAGGTCCAACTGATCAGCAGCAATGCAGAGAAATGGAGGTGGACAGAAAAACACTTCAAGCTGGTTTTTATCCTGACATTCAGGATAACATCTGCAGGCAGAGGGAGTTCTTGTGGAAAACATTACTGTGCAGGCAGGACAAGGGGGAATGGTTATAAAATGACAGAGGGCAGGTTAGATGGGAAATTGGGAAGAAATCCTTCCTTGTGAGAGTGGTGAAGCTCTGCCACAGGTTCCCAGAGAAGCTGTGGCTGCCCCTGGATCCCTGGAAGTGTCCAAGGCCAGGCTGGATGGGGTTTGGATCACCCTGGAATAGTGGAAGGTGTCCCTGCCCACGGCAGGGGGTGGAATGGGATGGTTTTTAAGATCCTCTTCAACCCAAACTATTCTATAATTCCAGCTCCTTTCATCCTGACCCAAATCACCATTGAAATACAAGTGAATGGCAAAGCCCAGCTATGCTAAATAGCTTCAGCTGTAGTGTCAGCCATAAATGAGAACCAGCAGAACAAACTCTTCATAAACGCTTAGGGAAGACTCCAAGCAGCCTTCTATAACTTAATTTTGTACCCACTAGATTTCAGTCAGAGAAAGAGAAAAGGAAATTCTGAAAAAGACAGCACAGTCCATAGCAATTAGCAAGTGCAAAAGAAGACAAAAATATATTGAGGGGCAAGTGGGCCAAGTGAAAATGTTTTCTGTACATCCACACGTGTTCAACCAGAAAATGTGTTCATCCGCCTGTGTTCAACTAGAAAATCAGGCCACACTCAGACTGGCAGAGCCCTGTGAGAATTTGATTCCTCAAAATTGCAAGGGGAAAACTGTTGGGATGTTTTTTTATCACACAGAAGACAGGCTGAGACTTGAGGGGCACATTCTGCAGGCCACTGATTACTGGATTAGGAGGAGTCAGTGGGATTAGTTCCAGTGCTACTCCTGTAGCTGGTACTGTGTGTCGTCCTTGTAGGCTCTGCATTTTCTGGTGCCAGGATGTGTTCCACATGTGAGAAGTCTGAATGTCTCCTTTCCTTTGCTTTAAAAGTAATATTTCCTAAAAGACTTTACTTCATAAAGACTGTGCTGTAACCCATTGAAGTTAGTTCCTTTGCATCCTCTGAGTTTTAGCTGGATGGTTTATTTTGAAAGTGGATGAAGGTTGTTAGATTCCTTTTTCTGTTCATTGTCTGCGTGTGCTTAGAGCTCAGGAAAGACCAACTTTAACCTTCATTTTTGCTGTGACACATGCACTGCAGTGTGAGAGGAAGGAACATGATTTATGACGTGATCACAATGTTCATACCGCAACAGAAGTGCTGAGGTGCTACTGTGAAACGTTTCCTTTCAAAAGTTCAAAATCCTAAGAAATAAAATTCAGCACCCACAGGGTGCATCATCAAGTTAAAATGAGGGAGTGACGTGAGTGGGGTTTTGTGTTGTAGCTCACCTGAATTAATGGACTCTGCATGGAAAGTTTTAAATTAAAATATATGATTTGGTCCGTTGTTTTTCTTCTTCATTGGGAAAATGAGCCCAGCTGAAGGAAAGCTGTGACACAGAGGCAGTGCATCCTTACAACAGGAGAGAAACAACTCCCATGCAGCATTTTAATGCTGAGGAGGTGAAATGAATTTCAATGCACTCCTCTCAAACTCTCATGGTCAAGGACTGCCCTAGATGTGAGTAAACACTACAAAACTTTTACATTCTTCCAACAAGAGTGAAATTTACTGGTTTTCTACATTTGTCTGCGATTCAGTCAAGGTCAAAGCAATCCTAGGCATCAGGAAGTGATGGAGTTCAGGGACAGCACATTGATTAATGTATCAAAGTTTCAGTAAAAGTGGAAACTCCTTTCAGGATGGAGCTTGAACAACTTAGGAGAGGACTGTGCTCGTGCTGATGACAGGAGACTGAATCACCCTCTGAACAGGTCTCCACCAGTTCCTTCTCTTCTCTATATTCTCTCTGAACAGAAGAACATTTATTTTTCCTGCAGAATGAGTGGTGAGTGCACAGGTTGCTGGATGGACCCCTCAGTCAAGCCCAGAGCACCACCAGCCTTGTTCCCATCAACTTGATCAGTTCCTTTAATATTTCCATTTCTTTCCTGCAGCACACCTGGGAACACTGCATATTTACTGGGATGTTTTGTTCTCTGAAAGTTTGAATATCCCTGTATTTCAGAGAGTAAAGAAGCCTGAGCCCATCACTCAAACACAGAAAGGGTCTTTTCATCACCTTTGCCAAGGCATTCCCCTTGTGGGCACAGCCCCCACATTTCTCTTTTGTTCTCCACTCAGTGAAACTCCCACAAGAGTTTCGTGCTATTACAATGACCTCACACCTTATATTGAGATGTGATTTAAAAAATCACAAATAAACATCTACTTGAGCACATCTAAATGTTCAGAGCAGGATGCAAAGTGGGGGGAAAATGTTGTGAATGACATTAAGCCCATTGAACTGTGGCTCATGTGTTCACTGCTTTATCCAAGCAGAACTTTGAATTGTTTAATCAACTTATTAAATTTGTTTTATTGGCTATCCTCCTTTTAACCACAAGTGCAGACATCACAGGGGATTGTGTAAATGTTGTTCTACATTTCATAAAAATTGATTGATACTAGGACTAAAGTAGCACTTTCTGGAAAGCAATGTACTGGCTGAAATGATAAACGGTGGCTGTCACTTTCTGACTATTTTTAGGATAGAGAAAATATTGCATGACACCGTATTAGTGACCAAAACTTGCCTTTATGCTAGGATCTCCTGTAGAATTGAATTTTCACCCCATCTTCCAACGCATTCTACACACACACACAAACAGACCTCAGGTCAGTAAATACCTGCCTTTATTTTACAGGGGACATTGCCAGAGGTCAGTGCTAACCAGGTAAAAATGAGATATAAAAACAGGAGACAACAGAATAGAAATATTTGACTTTGAATTTACCCACAATGATCATCGACTCCAACTCCCTGATCAATCCAAGCCTGACCAACAGTTAAAGCATGCTATTAAAGGCATTGTCTAAACCTCTCAAACACTTAACTTGCTGCTGAAAGATGAAAAAAAAATATTTTTTTTTCTTTTTATTTTTGCTTGCATAAGTTTTTCATTCATTTTAAGCTTTGGATCTTCGTGGTTATTAAATTAAAAATAAATGCCCTTCTGAATCTGCCCCATGGCTGAGTTTGGGATAGATGAGTTTAAACTGTGGAAATATCTTTATTAGTTGTAGAAGTTAATCAGAACAGATATTTCAGTCTGCTGCTTCCCCTGCTGTTTTAAAGGATGAATTCATAAGGCTTTCAATAAGTAATGAAATTGCAGAAAACAGGCACCTGCATGGTATTTGGAGATGGTTCAGAATGCTGTGCCTGAATGCAGCTTCTCCCACCCCATACTAATTACCCTTCAACCCATTAAATGCAGAAACAGAATCATAACTAGATGGGAAGGCAGATTTTTACTGGAGTACGAGATTTGTGTTGAATGTTAATGAGATTGGTCTTATGTTTGTAAGATTTTCATTTGAAGATGAGTTATTGTAATTTATTGAATCTCAACCATAGATCAGAAAGGCTTTGGATATCATGTTTTCTAAAGAATTTAGAAAACTAGTGGTGAAAATAATGCATTTCCCGAAGAAATTAATGAATTTCTCTTTTTAAAATTATTTAAATTGCTGTCATTGATGCAGATCCCTTTGCAGAACTTGGTTGTCCAGATGAAGATCAACACAATGGGAATCTTGGGCGGATAATCCAGCTCCATTTCCTGATGTCCAGGAATCCTCTTCACCAATGTCAGATGGAAAAAAGTCCTGCCTAGAAGCCATCTCCTGTCAAGGAATGAATCTCTGTTTGAAATGCAAACTGGCTTGCCTGGGAGGGAAATTTGAATCAGAGAATAATTTGGGCTGAAAGGGACCTCTGGACATAATTTGGTGCAACCCCCTTGAGTTGAATGGGTCAAGTGTTTTGTGAAAGGAAGAAAGTGGCAACTCTGACCTCCCAGTCCCCTGAGCTTGTTGTACTGGTTTTGTAAAATGACTGCTCTCACTCAGGTTACATCCAAAGTTTTCAGTCTAATTAAATCCAGTTTAGGTCAATGCCTCTGAACCCAGGGACCTATATCCACAGGATATTTGCATCTGGGTGTTTTCCTTTTTTTCCTGATTTCTACATTTTCCACTGCATTTCATTTTCTGCTGCATTTTCTGTCACACACAGTTTTTATAATGATGTGCTCAGCAATAAAAGCTTGTTGGTGATTGTGGCACTCAGTGTCTCAATTGATTCTTGGAGAGGCTCTGCTCTTCAGGAAGAGGCTGGAATCTCTCCAGAGATGGGAATTAGTAAAAAAAATTTCCTCTTTTTTCATTGCTTGTGTGTGCAGCTTTTGCTTTCCCTAATCAATGATCATTATCTTGATCCACAATTTTGTTCACCTTCCGTTTTTTTTTTATCATCCTGCAGGTCCAGAAAATTNGAATCTCTCCAGAGATGGGAATTAGTAAAAAAAATTTCCTCTTTTTTCATTGCTTGTGTATGCAGCTTTTGCTTTCCCTAATCAATGATCATTATCTTGATCCACAATTTTGTTCACCTTCCGTTATTTTTATCATCCTGCAGGTCCAGAAACTTAAATTTACAGTTCTTAACTGATAGGGTCAATTCCATGTCACAGCAGGACTCAGCTGTCTGGAGACACCTGAGACTCCTGAACCAGGCTCCCAAATAGCAAGTGGAACCCACAGAAGACCAGTGCTCTGATGGAACCTCAACATGGCATTAGATGATGGGTTAGGCAACAAAATCTCATCCTAGGGTTTCAGGATTCCATTTTAAAATGGAGTTCAGACCACCCTTGTGGAGGTACCAGCCTTGCTGGCAGGTTTTTACAGAGAAAACAAGCTCTGCAACAGCTGGGCTGTACAGCAGCAGGAAATAAAAGCAGAACAAGCCTCGTGTGACAGGATGGGGATAATGGGATATGAAATGTACCCCGCAGGGAGAAAAACAAAACTATTCATCGTCCCTACCTCTTCTTCCTCCACTCGAAGTGGGGAGCTCTTTGATATAGAGGGGAAATGTGAGAGAAACAAAGCAATCAGCACTGCTGAACATGTAAGAATGTTGGATTGGTGTTTCTTTGAGATTCACCATGTAAAATTTCCTGAATTTCATTACAGAGAAGCCTGCAGAACAATCTTGTGGTCATAAACACGTATAAACATACAGCACTAAATAGTGAATCACCTAATGCCTGTAGCTCCTTCCACATGTGGGAGTTCAGTCACGTAATACAACTGTCTGTTGTCTTAGAAATGTTTTGTACCTGAATTTCTGTTTGGTTTTCCACTTGTCTTTTATTTCTGCTCAGCCTGAAATTCCACACCAGGCTGTTTAGGAAGGAACATCATTTTATTGCAACTCTTAATGACGCCAGAGCTGTTTGGGGATTGTATATTAAGAGCAGGGATTGAGCTCAGAATAAATGTTTGCTTCCTGCAATGGAAAAAAAAAAAAAAAAAAAGAATAAAAGCCTGTGTCTATACAAGTATTTATTTTTCCAGCTGTTACAATTTTCTACAATGGAAGTTTTCTAAAAACATCTTCATGTTCTTCCTCCTGGAGTACTGTCTGCATTCCAGATCCAAGAGCTCCTCCAATGCCACTCCTGCAGTTGATGCCTGGGAGAAAGGGGGAATTTCTCATTCTGGAAAGGTTGTGGCATTCAAAGCTCCCTGTGGCATTCAGAGCTCCCTGCCTCACATGGCTCCAGCTCCTTGCCAAGCACAGCCCTCACGTGTCAGGAGCATCTGCCAGGGAGGCAGAGAGGTTTCCAAAGAGCCACCAGGCACCAGGGGATGTCAAAAATAATATTCTGTGGTGACGCATTCCCTACACCTCCAGCAGGTGCTTTCAAATAGGGAAAGAGTTTCAGTTTACCTTTAGGCATTTTAGGAAGTTTAGCTGGAAGGTTCTGTGTGTTTCTCATTGTAATTGGCTTGGAGCCAGCACAGAAGTGTGGATTGGGCTCTGAGAATGTAACTCAAAGTCTGTTGTTCATCTCATTGGGCCAAGGGCCAAAAAGCCCACCTAGGCTGTTGAGTAGTAAAGAGAGAGAACAAAGAAACTCCAGGCTTTTCGAGGTGTTGTAGCAAGGAGGAGACTCGTCTCTGTGCTGTGCTTGGCTTTGTTTTTGTTTTTTGCATTATTTTCCTTCTTTATTAAAACCTTTTTGATTTTTCAAGGCACACTCGATCATGCCGTCTCACTAATTAATATCAGCCACATTTCTGCCAGGCTGGCCCTCAGGAGTGTGGGTAAAACCCATAATATCCCTCCTTTGAAACTACTCATGGAACAGCAGCAAGGGCACTCCTCAGCAGCCAGCACCCAGCTGAGCCTGGTGGAGACGTGTTGGTGAGGCAGGAAGGGAAGGAAAAATGAAATCCTGAATGATTTATCTCAGCAGAGATAAACTCATCATGTTCAAACTGGACACTCTGATACATTCTGCAGGCTGTACAGCAGAGAATGACACTGTTAGGAAATGAAAACCCATGCCAGCGACATATATTTGGTCTTTCAGCAGCTGAAAAGGAGTTAGTATTGAATAAAGCCTTTGTCCTGAGTGGATCTTTATGAGTGCTGCTGTTTCAGTGGCTGCTACATCGACTTGTTTACGTAAAAACCTGTACAAATTGTTCAAAAAAAAAATTCAGGTTGTGCCTGTAACAAGTTTGCTGGTGCACACAAAAAGAAACAATGTTCTGGCCCACCTGTACCACAAATAATAAATTTAGGTCTGAGGTTCCAGTCAAAGCCCAATTTATTCCTTTCCACTCTCTTTAGAGAATGTGGGCCAAGCCATGGGTCCTCTGCTCAATGTCACTCTTTAGCATCAGATTTGGGATTGGATTTTAGAGGCAGTGATCTGAGGTAGACAATATCTTTGTAGAGACAGGGGGTTTTTAGAGAGACAACAACAAATTACAAATGGATGTATAAAATACGTGCATACATACATTCATGTATATACGTGTACATGCATTTATTTTTATTATTTTTATTTTTATTTTTGGGCATACATGTGCTCCAAAGCTAGGGTGGCAAACAACAGCATCTCTTTTGCAGCCTGTAAGGTGTCAATTCCTTCCCCACCTCCTCCCAGACACTCCCATGCTGCTGGGACAAAATGGGATGGAAGATGCAGAGAGAGCACCAGGCAGTTCTGTGTGTTTGCACCTGGAAAGGTGAAAGGCCATTTTATTGTCAGAGACTTCTGAAAGTGTGATGATTTGGGGAATATTTTGCAGCCAACAAGCTGCCTTTCTCACACACTCCCTCAGGTACAGCCGTCCTTATACACAGTGCTGTGTGTCCAAGCTGTAAATCCCCATTTTGGGCACACCCACAGTGAAAAATGACACTCTGTGCATGGGGCTTGGGCTTCCTGACTCTTGGATAAATGGTTGAGGTGTTTTGGCTGTATCTGAAAATTTGTTGGTTGCCATAGTTTGGGTTTGGTGGGGATTTTTGTTGTCTTTTTTTTTTTTTAATCCTTCTGTTTATTTGTTTTCCCACCTGCAAACTCTTAAGTTGCAATGTAAAATGTGTCTTGTCCTTTTCCCACAACACTGGGCTATGTTTTATTGCCCTTTATTATGCAGAGGAAGAAGGGTCCGGCTGAAAAAGGTGAACAGCTGAATTTAATGTTAACTGATTCCATAAGGAAAAGACTGAGATTTATGGGGGAAAAAAAGGGTCAAATATTTTAAGTTTACAGCTGGGTTCTAAGCCTGATCCATAACCTCAGTGGTAATTAATGCCACAGCTGCATTATGCGAGGAGACAAATGTGCTGCTATTAGCAATTAATATCACAGCTGACCTGAGCTCTGGAGGTTTGCACGTGGCCTGAAGGGACATTTAAGAGCTTTGTGTTAGCAGCTGGAAGTTTTATATATGTCACTGGGTAGAGTTCCAATCTCGGGAAGACCCTGAAGGCGCTCAGGAAAAGGAGAGTAATATTTGAATCTGTGCCTCAGCATCTCATAGAAATGTGAAGTAAAGTCTCTGCATTTTGGAGGGAAGGTAAAGGGCAATGTAGTGACAATCTACTCACTGTTGTGTAAAATGAACCCCAAAAACAGATCAGGTAAAAGGAGTAAAAATGGTTCCAAGCTCTGAGCAACTTCTAGTGGAAAATGTTCCTGCTCACAGCAGGGGGTTGGAATTAGGGGATCTTTAAGGTCCCTTTCAATCCAAACCATGCTGGGATTCTCTGATTTCCCTCCTGGTCTCCTTTCTCTCTTAACTGCTGCTGGCATCAAGATACTGAGCTCTCTACACGATCCAAACTGAACTTGAAGTGGGAATTCGAACAAAGCCAACATCAAAAATAACTCGGTCATCAAAACCCAGATTAAACTCCCTCAGCACCATCTCTTTTCCCCTGAAAGGTTTCTAGACACCTGCAGAGCCTCTCATTTCTTCAACTGGACTGACTTGATTAATTAAGGAAGGAAATGGGTAATTATAGCCCACTGAAGTTCTGGAACAGTAGGTTGGAGTAGTTCAGAGCCAAAGTTCCCCATGTAGACCCCTGGGTGGGACTTGTAACAAGCACAGGGAATTTCCTTCCTTCTGAGCACAGCAGGGCTGCCAGACCTGCCTCTGATGTAAAACCCTGTAAAAACTGCTGCTCAGAGAGTCTGGGAGCCTGAAAAGAGATTCTGACAATCAAAGCACAGGTTGAGGAAGAAGATGAAGAAAATTTGTGGCTGAAGGTGCTGTTTTTCCATGGCATTGATCCCATTTTTATGGGATTAGAGGATACAGGCACCAACAGGCCAACAGCACCCAACAGCTCACAGAGCTGCGTCACAAAACCTCAGGATCCAAATATCAAGGCACCAGCCTGGAGCCCCCTGGAACTTCTCATCTGGCACATCTTTTGATTTCTCTGCACCAAATCTGTGCAGTTATATCAGTGGAGATAATCTGATTCACTTGCAGAGGTCGTGGGGATTTGCAGGCACAATATTTTATTTTATACTTGCCAGAGGCCTAAAAGGTAATCTCTGGTGACTCATGAAGTCTTGGGAATGTAATTACCTGTGAAAGCAGTCAGAGCAACACCCAAAATTCAGCTCTTTTCACTTAAAATGTCAGGAGAAAATGCAAAGGCAATAAACTTTGCAATAATAAGGACATTTTATCATCTAGCAGGCCCATGAAACACACATTATCCCAAATAGCCTAAGCTTATTTACACCAGTCACCACTTAATGAGGGTCATTAGCATTGAGAGGAGTGAATTTGTGCATGAAAATCACTGTAAAGACTTTGGGTGCATTATTACATAAAATAAAAACCCACTGGAGAGCTGGAGGCAAGGGACTTGTCCTGGCAATGCTCAGAGGTGCAGCCACGATTTCCTCTGTTCACAAAACAGAAGTGGGCACGCACCTCCTCCTTCTCTTGTCACAGTTTCTTAGCAAAATGCAGTTTCTCTGCTGAAGAAATTAATGCAGTTTCTCTCCTGGAGAAGTTAAAGTTGAGAAAACTGATGATTAACAGCATGGGGAAGGAAAAAAAATCCTCATAAAAACCTCACAGTCAAGAAGGGAACAGGCAGTCCTGAGAATAAGCAGGTGACAATGGCATTTTCTCATTTTCCCTGTAAATACAAGATGACTCCTGAGGCATTTGCTAATCAAAATAATGAAACAGTTCAGCTGGCAGTTGTCAAGTCACCTGAGTTTGCTCATCTGATTAGCTTTGGTCTCCTGTTACGACCTTGTAACTTAATGAAGTGATGATGTGAACAGCAGCCCAAGAACTGCATCAAAATTCTCTTTCCTGACATTGCTCATAACAGAAGAGCAACAAGATGAGGCAAAAATGGTACAACTTAGAGGATAAAAGACATGAAAGAACACTTTTTTTCTAATTTTCCTGTGTGATATTGAGTAATTATACCCAATTATTATTTAGGTTTTAAAATAGGTTTTGTATGTCTCTTTTTTTTTTGGTTGGTTGGTTTTGCTTTGTCTCGTGCACAGCAGAGATTTTGTAGTATTTCCTGCTAAGAAAATGCAGATGTCACAACCAATACTTCTGAGTGCCACTCAGATCTTTCAATTAAAAAAAAAAAAAAAAAAAAAAAAAAAAAAAAGAAAAAAAAGAAAAAAAATACCTT
>VXBB01007637.1:72402-83353 GCA_013399915.1 Illadopsis cleaveri | reverse complement strand
AATAAATGCAATAGATCCTTATGGCACCTAAAGGGCCTAAAGAAATCTGAAGAGGGACTTTGGACAAGGACATGAATTAGGACAAGAGGGAATGGTTATAAAATGACAGAGGGCTGGGTTAGATGGGGTATTGGGAAGGAATTCTTGGCTGTGAGGGTGGGGAGACCATGGCACAGGTTGTCCAGAGAAGCTCTTTCTGTCCCTGGATCCCTGGAAGTGTCCAAGGCCAGGCTGGACTGAGTTTGGAGCAACCTGGGGTGGTGGAAGGTGTCCCTGCCCATAGCAGGGGTGGAACGAGATGATCTTTAAGGTTCCTCCCAAACCAAACCGTTCTGGATTCCACAACTCTCAGATCCCTGAAGTCGGGATCATTTGTTTCTGAGCGGGAGCGGGATTTTCGGAGCGGAGCGGCTGCCGCTGTCCATGGTGCTGCATCCTGCCCTGGAGCTTCCCGGCTCCTCTCGGGACCTCGGGCTCCTCCGTCAGAGCTCTGACAAAAAGTCTTCAGCAGGTTTCTGACCGTTCTGATAAACCTCAGTGCCCAAGGAAGTGATTATTGGTTTCGTTTTCTTTGGCAAGCACTTGGCTGTAAAGAGCTTTCGTACATCATCATCATCATCATCATCATCATCATCCCGTCCGTCACAGGTGTCTGTGGGTGTGAGAGTCACTGAAACCACCCCAGGGAGGAATTGTCCTGATCCAGCCTGAAGGTCTGGAGAGTGATGGCTTTGCAGCCAGTAGAACTTCAGTCTGTAGAGTACAGAACAGAACTAATTTTTTGCTGAACTGGACATCTGAATGGGTCAGACAAATGCCGCCTTCAACATCAATATTTATTTTTCTCTTGAAACAAGCTGACTTGCAGTGGTGCAGATGGTTTAATGCAGTTACATGAAGGTAATTGCACTCCACACAAAATCACCCTACACTGAAACTACCCAAATTACAATGATATCTGTGCATCCAAGTGGGATTCATCTTCTCCAACGCTGAAAGCAAACACCTGTTCAGACCAGAATTGTTCCAGCTCCTTCTGATGATGCCTTGAGTTTTAGGTGTCATGTATTTCAGACTCTGTGGTGCCCAGGGGTGCAGCTCTGAGCTCACAGTCAGTGTCACTCAGCTCTCTGCACACACCAGGGACACAAAACAAATCCTTTTCCTGCTGCACACCAAGGACAACTGGGACAAGTTTTCAGGCCCAAAAGCACAAACAAGGGTGGCTGAAGGGAGAGAACAAGAAGGATGGGACTGCATCACCTGCAGCTGGAACTGGACAATTCAACCCCAAGATGCAAATGGACCAAAACTTATTAAAGTGTGAGACTTCATGACCGGGCATCCGTTTTGTGTCCATTTTGTGACCATTTGGGGTCCACCTTGGGTGTAGCCCTGGCCAGGCTCTTGTCCTGCCCAAGGTGTGTCCTTAAAGGCCTTTCAATAAATTTCTACTTTATTCTCCAGCTCTGTCCAGTCTCTGTTCCAGCTCAGCCTTCCTAAGGCATCAGACAGTGGTGGCCCAGGTGGGATGGTGAGGAATTTAAAAAACCCCCTGGACCAGAGGAACATCCAGCTCCTGAACTCAAGGCAGGGAGATGAGTATCTTCAGGGGGTGATCCTAAAAGAGCTGCCTTAAACAGGTGAGATGATTCATGCCCCACCCTTACACCAAGAATGAACCCAATCAGCCGAGCAACAACGCGGCTGCCTCTGTCAGTCTGGCAGTTCCTGTCCAAATCTGCCTTGTCTGGGTGGCCCTGGATGATTCTGCCATGGACCCATGTGGCCATGAAAGACATTCATGTGCCAGGCTTGGTCTTGCTTGTGTTTTCTTTTTAAATCTTTATTTGCTTAACTTCTCTTATCTTTGCAGGAATGCCTCTTATTGCTTTTTAACAACCCTGAAGGAATTTCCCAAATATTGTGTGGTCAAATGCAAATCCCAAAATCATATTGCAAACAGGACTTTTGTTTGTTTGTTTGTTTTGGAGTGGTGGTTTTTTTGGTTGGTTTTGGGGGGTTTTTTGTTTGTTTTCCTCCTCTGACTCTTGCCAAAATTGACATTTACCACTCTTACCACTTTATTGTCCCACTAACACGTTCTTGACTATGATGAATTCTAGCAAATTCCCATTAAAAGTAAACAGTTTAATTAAAAGTCTGCCGCATATCCCCCCCTCTAAGCCTCTAGGCTGTTAATAAACAGAGGAAAAATCTTATTTCAATAAGCTCTCCTCTAATTAACATTTTTCTCTGCTTTTCCCTGGACATCTTAAACAAGCAGTGCCACATTGGGACTCAGCTGAATCTTCCTCCACAATGATATTAAATGTTGGATGAATAGTAATGTTTAATTTATGTTAAAAATTAGCAAGGAAAGCTGATGTCAAAAATTTCCTTCCCTTTCCTTTCCTTTCCTTTCCTTTCCTTTCCTTTCCTTTCCTTTCCTTTCCTTTCCTTTCCTTTCCTTTCCTTTCCTTTCCTTTCCTTTCCTTTCCTTTCCTTTCCTTTCCCTTTCCTTTCCTTTCCTTTCCCTGTTGTATTTATGGTGCATTTGTTTGATCTGATTATTCAGGTGCCTCAGTTTAGGTTGTACCAGAGCAAATCATTAGGACCAAATAAGCACAAAACAAGGTAAAATAGCCTAATGATTTCCCCTGCTATTTAATAAATGCAATGCTGAGCTTTTTCCAAGCCAGTATTAAGCACAACTCAAAGAGGTCTGTGGGCAAATGCAACGTATTTCACAGATCTCACAGGCTGTAATGATGAAATTCCACTTATTTCACAGAATTATGATGAAAGCAGTCCCAGGTTTCTGAAACTCCTATAGTAAATAAATTTCTGCATGGTTGTTTTAACTCATGCCTCTCTAAAAGCACCAAATAGCAGTTCTGGGAAAGGATCCATCTCAGTTCTTGGTGGGGGAGCTCGTATGGTGATCCTGTGATCCTTAGTCCTGGTGGTGATATTTTAGTCCAAAATAATTAATTCTTATGTTCAATTTATCCCGGTAAGTCTGGCAGGTGAGAGTGAGCTCCAAAATAACCAAGTGCACAGAGGGTAAGGTGGGTTCATGACAGACCTTGTAAAGATTGAAGGGTAAAACACAAATCAAAAATTCCCTCATTACAACATAAAGGTGTTTTAGGGGAATCTGTTTATTTGCTTATTTTTTGTTAAGATATTTTGATTTGTGCCTAAAAAGTGCTGTGCTAGTTAGTAATGAATTCACTACAATTCAAGATGGGCACAAATGGGGTTTTTTTAAATTTTATTTAATAACCAACCCCTCTCCTCACACACAAAAGGTAAAGAACAAGAGGAGAAAAATTAAGGAATATTTAAATAAAAAACTATAATGAGTGGAGCAATACTCTTTCTTCCACGTGGTTCTTGGTCACCCCAAATTGTTTTGAACAAATCATAGTAAAACATTCTGTTTCATCTCACATTAATCATTTTAGAGTTCAATTTAAATTTATTTTTTGAAATAAAAACTGCAGGTGTTAAATTAGCTACTATTTCACTTTCAGCCATATAAACATAACCATTTTCAGACAGTTCTCCCAGTTTAACTTCCTGGTTTTTCCTGCTGCTTCAAGCACTAGGATTTAATATGGTCAAAAAGTTCAAGCTGGAACATTGACTGAGTGTGACAAGGAGTTGCCTCTGGTTATGGGATATATGTGAATTTGTATACAAGATGCAGGATTCTGAATATTTTTTTTTTCCCCTTTTGATTTAATCTCTAAAAAAGGAACACATTTTCATGTTAAAATCATCAAAGGCTCCTAGTAACAAATTTACAAGGCTCGTGTGTTACAGCACCTTACTGCTCAACCCTTGTGGAAATAACCCCAATTATTGGGTTATTTTAGGACATCCCATTAACTTTGAGGGCACAAATGAAGCTCCATTAGTAAAATGGATTCAGCTGGTTTTGGAGGGATGATATTTTCAAAGGTGTTCTGATAAAAGGATTTGGGTTTGTTCCTTTGGAGATTACAAACAATTGTCCCGTGGTTTTCTGTGATCTCTCATATTTCACCCCTAATGAACCCAGCTCTGGCTGGAATTATGCTTTATTTTTCTCCAAACTATTTTTATGCAACTATTTATGCACTGTGTTTATTTATTGGACTAGAAATTGAAACTGTATCCCAGAGATTGTCTTGTATCTCAAAATGGTATTTCAAACCTCGTCAATCCTGATTTTTGCCCTGAACTTGGTGATGTTCTTGCAATTCCTTTTTCTTTCCCCTGTTAAATTTCTGTTCTTTTCTCATTAACCCTATGAGCCTTCACTCTGAAAATTACTCTGACAATTTTAGAGCAGAAACATTTTGTTTTCTATCTTTTGGGGTTCAGTAAATTGCTTTCACCTGGCTATAGATCTGCCGTAATTCCTGAAAATGATTCCATGATATTTGTGGGTTTCCCAGCTTGAGCTGAACACAGGCTCATAATCACAGCTCAATTTCCTTGTAGGTTTTTATATTCAGACTTCCAAAATCAGTAACCAGCATCGATGCTCATTCAGAATTTTAGGAATTATTCTAATTTCCTGAATGCATAATCTTTATGAGACAAAACCTTGCAGATTTTGGATGTCGCAAATTCTTTGCTGTTCTGCTCCACCTTAGCAGCTGATGGATTCTGCTCAGACATCTCATATCTTCTGTCAATGGTGACAGCACTGACTTCTTTTCTGTTAAAAAACCCCAAGGATGTGCATTAGAGTTGCTCTCAGTCCCTTCAATTTTTAATTTATTTTTTTATCATTGAGTTTTATGTCAATAACACAGCTTATTTAATTTTTTCCAGTTGATTTACACTCCAATGTTGTATATTTTTCTGTTGTAAACTGTCATTATCTTACCATATGAAAAAATAAATTATGGAAATTAACTTCAAACAAAAAATAGAAAATGGTTGTTTTAAGCCTCTTCTTTCTGCTGTGCTGAGAAAATAAAAATCACCAAATTTACTCTCACAGCAATGAAAAACTTGAAAATCCCTTTTTTTTTTTCCTTAATACATACTTTAGAAAGATTTATGAGTTTCAGAATAATGTAGCTGGGGCACTCTGGATATTCAGCAACCCTCAAAGCAGGGCTGACACTTTAATCTTGGCCTGACAGATCATGAGACCTGTGAATATAAAGTCTGAATAACCCCTCTTAAAGTCATTTCCAGTTTAATACTCCAGATTGATGAAGCTGATTTTTCTTCTTCATTTTTCACATGCAATGGCCAGAGGGTTCCATTTGTCCAGTAGGAGTTTTTTGAGTTTTACCTGTAAGAGCCACTGATTAATCTCATAACAGTCTAAAATAAATTACTCTGGCTTCACCATTTTTTCCCCCAGGATTTTTGATGTTCACCCTTTCTGTGAATGTATTTCCAAGTGAATTAGGGGTTTCCTGACAGAGCTGGACTTTGGGATGGAGTGGAAGTGTCTAAGCGGAGGTTCTGAGGATGTCAGAAGAATCCAGACACCTCCAGTGTTGTTCTCTGATGCAGATTCCCCAAAGCACAGATCTTGTTGTGAAATGAGGAGCTGGAGGGCTGGAGGCAGGTTCCCCCCTCTTTGCAATCCCAGATTTGAGAATCCAATCATTTCCACTTGCCAGTTCCATTTGTTTTCTCCAAAGTACCTAAAATAACGTCGTTTTTCTGCCAGTCAGGCTGATGCCTCTTCAAAGAACATATTTGTGTGGGACTCAGCTCACAGAGGGTTAACAACATTTTGGGGTGTTTCTGTACCTGTTAAATCCCACTGACAATCCCCTACACCCATTTTCCATTCATTAGAAGCCATGAAGGGAGAGAAGCTGCAACACTTGGCTGTGGATATTATTAGTGTGGCACAATTAACCAGCACAACAAAAACCCAATTATTAAATTGCCTTAGTCCAGGTAATCCACCTGATTTAAACAGTGGGTAATCTCTGACTTCCTTGAAACATCAGCACATGTTTTCTTCCTTCTCTTACCTCTGAAGCTAGCAGACAGGTATTGCTGCTCAAAAATATTGATCTTGCCTCCCAAATCTCATTTATTCTATCTCAGACTCATCACTACAGCCACCAATAGTGGAGAGATAAAGAGGGGTTATGAGTACATTGGTAATGTCCTCACACTAAATTTATCAGATTAAAGGATGGATTTAATAACTGCAATATAATCTCATTTTGATGGCGTTGCTGGGATAAAGAAAATTGTTGCTAACATCATTGATATTGGATGAAATTGATCCTGGGATCATTAAAATCAGTATTTTACCTCTTCTTCACCTGCCCTACTGACTGAGCCATTGAAATCTTAGTCCTGAAACCTGTTCTGCCCTGCTTCCTAAACAAGACATTGAATTCCCTGGAATTGTGAACTTCAGTCCCACTTTTGCTCCATCACCAGGTGCCCGTCAGCTCTGCCAGTGCTCAGCCACCCTTAGCTAATTTCTTTCCTCTCCTGTGTGTGAACAGAAGTCTTTAGCACTGTTTCCCTTGGATCAGATTAATGACTAAGGCAGCTGAAATCACCACTTTTGTGCTGGATTCAAAGGCTGCACCACAGTGAGAGTCTCCATCACCTTGGGCTGGGCTTCAGGTCAGATTCCCCACGATCTACTGGAAGCTTTGAAGCCTGTCCATGAGGGCAACCCCCTCAAGCCCTGTCTTGGGCTGCAATGCAGGATGTACCCAGGGGTGTGTATTTTATTATCATCTGCTGAAACCAGGTGGGGAGGTGTTAATGGNTTGCCTGAGAGCTCCTTAATTTCAAGATTATAATGGTTCAGGGGGAGGGGGGTTCATATTCTCCATTCCAAGGAAGATTTCCTTAGCAGACACCTGTCTTTCCCAACCAAGACAAGCCCACAGATCACAGGACCATCCATCTGTTTAATACAAACAAATGGATCTGGAAGGAAAAGTACCGAGGCCAGGCTATGACTGGAAGCAATCAGCATTGCCCCACTGCCTTCGGTGATGATTTAAGGATATTAACTGACCATCAGCCCAGTGGTGCATTAAATCAGAGTTCCACAAGAGGAAAATAATTCCCCCTACAACATTCCCACTGAACAAGCCTGCAGAGCACAGCGTGTGTGCTGCTCAGTTTGGTCCTGCAGCCCCTATTCTGGTTTAGGTTTGGTTTTTTCCAGCCCAGGAGCCTGTGTGTCCAACATTCCAGCCTTCTGCCAACACGCCCATGATTTGGGTTTGGCCTGCTCTTCACTGCTGGGCTGCTGTTTATAGGATTTAGGGATATAAACAACACTGATTGCATGACAGAAATGTAACAACCGCATTGCACGAGGCATGGGGCTGTTTTTTCAGCATTTGCCAGGATTTTTTGAGTTTAGTTTGGTTTTGCAATTAGGATGCGTGTTCAGTTTATGAAATTAAAAACACCGATTCTCCAGAATTTGGGATTAAACACACAACCCCTGGATTTAAAATCTGAGTTTTTTTACTGACGGGGCTTCACAGTTTCAACCCTGGTGCTCCACTGCTCTTTTTGTAAATGTGAGTGAACTAACCAGAAACTTGGACATTTCTGAGTCCTCACCCATCCCAGGAATTTTGTAAAAACTCTGGCACCCTGGGCCATCAGCCCTTGGCCACCACCCTCAATATCTCTGCGCAGCTGTCCCTGCTGAAATGCCAAATCTGAGGGAAGGGGAAGGGGGAAGGCAGAAGGGAAAAGGGAAGGGAAGATTTCCACTGAATTCTGCCTTTACTTCTTTTCATTTCTCAGTGCAAGAATTGAAATCCCAGGAAATTGGGGTATTTTATCAAAAGATATCTTCATTTTAATGAGCAAATCTATTTGAAATGCTAATGTTCTTCAGCCAACAGTGGATTACACATAAGAAAATTTAACTTTTATTGACTCTACTGAATACTAGCTTTGTATTTTTTAAGGTGAGTGGGTGAGATGTATAATTTTTTATGCTGAAGGTCTATGTACTTTGCTGCTAATTTAAATGATGATTTTTTCCTTTTAAAACCCATGGCAGCCTTTTTCCACCCTCGCCTTACCCAGTGCTGTGATAAATGTTTGGAAAAGTCATAAGAGAATGGGTCCTGATGTAAATCTGGGGGCTCCTGGGACCTGCATCCAAAGAAATCCATTCACAGCATCCAGCTCTCCTGTAGATATAGGGGTTTATTCATCCTGGAGAAGAGAAGGCTCCAAGGAGACCTGGAAGCCCCTTCCAGTGCCTAAAGGGGGTTCAATCAAGCTGGGGAGAGATTGAATGATGGCAGGCTCTGGCACAGCTGCCAGCACTGAAAAATGAGGTCTTGGGCCAGAAATTCTCTTATGGAAATGTCAATTCAGCAGAAGTATCAGTCAAAAAAGCAATTGAAATCCGGGATATTCTAGGGAAATAAAGAAGAAAATGGAAGGCATTTTTCTGTCTCTATGGGTAATGTCCTCACATCTTGAAAATCGTGTGTGGTTCTGGTCAGGTTATAATAATTCTGTGAAAACTCAATGGAAAATTCGTCACTGAAGGGATGATCCATCATGGATTGATGGCATTGGAATAAGGAGCAAATGGACAGGTTGGAATCCAGCCTGGCAGTGGGACGGCTGAGGAAGGGATGATGGACACCTGTAGAAGGCAGAGTGATGTGAGCAGTGGCTGAGAAGGTGAAAAGGCATCAAATGCCATTCTGGTGTAGCAATTACTCCACAACAAATTAGATTAGTGAGTGCCCAGCTCAAAACAAACAAAGGGGATGCCAGAAAAAAGGGTGTGGGACTGTGGAACTCTCTGAAGCAGCTTGGAGCAAAAGGTTGGACAAGTTCAAAAAATGATTGGAGATAATCAGAAAAGGAAAATCCATAAACCAGGCAAACACATCTCAGGATGTTCCCCAAGCCTCCATTCACACCCAAGTCTCATCCTGGGGGAATTTAAGAGTCTATATTAAGGAAACCTCTCATATTTCAATATCTGTCCCTGGGAAGGTGTTTTAGATATTTTGAGGACAGAATACCCATTTGGGGACTGATCCATAATGATGTTCTTATAGGTTTTACCCTCTCACTTAACATATTTTTAATTTATTGGGGGATTTTCTGCACAGAGCAGCACGAGAGTAGGAAGTGAGTACATGAACGTGTCTGGTAGGCGAAATAAATAAAGAGAAGTGTGGGGAAAACAACTTATCAATAATCCTTGGCTGAGGGTGCGTTGGCAGATCATAAACAGTTTGTGAGAGCAGCACTTAAGAACTGTGCCATTCTAAATAAATAATGATGGGGGGAAATATTAATAAAAAATTAATTATATTAATTGGAAGATATCTGTTTTTCAACAGATTTAATTGCTAGAGAGTGCAAGAGGTCTTAAGGAGGGAGGATGAGCCAGTGGTGGAACACAGGACTGGAAACCCATGGAATTCTGTCTTCTCCCTCAAGCTACTGGGAGTTTTCATGTCAGGTTTCTCGTTCGTTCAATCTCTGTTTTTCACAACTTAATAACTATATTTTGTTTTCTTTGCAGTGCCAAAAAAATTCCACCAGAAATATGGAAAAAAAAATTATTTGGGTCAGCTCCCAAAACTTTAATTTCTTAATGAACTAAGAAGGGGGAAAATGATTTTGTGGCAACCAATTCATTCATCCTAATCAACCCTCATCCTAATTATTTTCTTTTACAGAGAATAATTTTTTTAACAAGACCCTGTTCAAAATCAACAATGCAACATTATAAGACCATTCAAAGGTATCAGCTTCTTTTTTTTATATAATTGTGAACTGTACAGGAACATCCTCAATCCTTTAACTGACAGGTTAAGAAAAAAATTTTGTAAAAGAGGTTTGTGCAAAAAGAAAATTTTTAGCTCTATTGCAAACAACATAGGCCAGAATTATATCCCATAATGAGTTTGTACTACACCAAGCATAATTATGTGCTTGCAACCGGTGCTGATTCTAGAATAATAATTACCAAAATTTTAAGTACATTTCTGAATTTTTACCTAAACCTTCTAATTATATTGAGATTATCCACAGAACTGAGCTTCTAAATGAGAATCTGATTGAACAGCTGTGGAGATAAAAATAACTCCAACCTGCCCATCTTGTCTGCTTGTCCCAACAGCTGGTGCCAGCCTCAGAAAATACAGAAAATGTGAAAAATGAAGGTGAGTTGGATTAAACACCAGCAGAATATTCTGACCTCCTTCAAGGGCTGGATCCTGACATTGGTTAAGGTTTTTGCAGCTGAGAGAAGCAAGTTTGAAAAAAGAGATTTCACAGCTCACTTTCCAAACTCATTTATTGATACCAGACTTGAGACCAGTCCAAAACACCTGGATCTCACACTGCAGGCATCATTAAAAACCATGATAAAACCTTCAGCCTTTTAACCTCACCCTGTGATCCCATCACAGAAGATAACCATTAACCAGAGTTCCATTCTCCAGGTTTTCTGCCCTCAGAGCATTAAGCCATGTTTTTCCTGCTATCCCAGATTTGTGTTTACATGATTCCTCCCTGCCCTGTATATTTTGGGATTGCAAACTTTCTCAAACAAGTAAAATGTGCTGGGAAAAGCAGCTGTGCTGCAGCAAAGCTCTCACAATGTTCTTTTTTCTCCCCTCATGGGGCTGAGGCCCTCCACAGATTTCTTTGTAGCAAATGCGGACTTTTCCTAGCTGGGCATGATAATCCAAAAATATCACTTCATAATTAAGGATCACGTGTGTTTTGCATGTTAATGACCATGGCTGAGCTTGCTGGACTAGGAACACCAGTGTGAGCTGGAGAGAGATGATAAATCTTCACCCACAGTGTCCAAATGCCCTTTGAGCTTCCGTGGCTTCTCAGCAGAGTATTTCTTTCACCCAAGTGGTTTCAGGAGGCAAATAAAAAAATTCCCTCTGCCTCTAAATTTAATTCCAGCCTTCTACTGACTGGCATTAAT
>VXBB01007637.1:53087-64161 GCA_013399915.1 Illadopsis cleaveri | reverse complement strand
GCACTTGGACTTATTAAACTTCATCCTATAGAACAGGCTCATCCTCCACAAGCTGATCTGAATCAGTGTGAAACATCCTCTTATGAGCTGGCAATCTGTGCTCCCTCAGCTCTGGCCAGGTTTGGAGGCTGGGCCCTGCTTTGGATTCCTTTCTCCTGCTGCTGGTGTGAGTTTTCCCTGGTACCTCCACTGCAATCAATCCTTTTTGTCTGCTGATGCAGCTCCTGATGTGACACCCTCGTGAATAATCGCCTGGAGATATAAATAGGGAGCTGATTAGAGCCAGCATTGGAATGCTGGCAGTGCCTTCAGGATGGCTTAGCTTCCCTTCAGCTCCAGACAGTGCCTTCCTCAAACCACCTTCTGTGCAAATCCAAAAGATTTGAAGTTTTCCTGCAGTGCTGGCAGGATTCCCTGACCAGTACACTCCTGGTGCTCCCAGATGCACCCCATAAATATTTTTTTTTTAGTCAGAAATCAAGCCCTGAGCATTGTCGAACAACAGATTTGGAAGTCACTCAGGGATATTCAAAATATTTTGCCACACAGAACTCATTAAAGTACACACAGAGTTCATGACTGAAAAGCTGCCTCAAGTTCTCCATAGCATATCTATGCAAATGTCACCACTGATATGAGATATCTGTGAAAGGGGATCATGGGTACAGAGCATGTAAAGGTTTTATGGCTTAGCTTCTGTAAATATTCTTCAGGTTGTCTCCATAACATGATTGTTAATAGAATCCTGACTAGGTAAAAAAAAAGGAGTTTTTGTAATTCTTCTAATGGAAATTATGGGTTTTTAAAGAGATCTGGCTTTATTTACCCTACATTTTAAACAGTGGATAAATAGAGAAGTCTTGATAAGCTTTGGAGATGAGTGGAATATAAAGGATTAAACATTTAGGATAGTTTATAATTTTTAATTATGTACCAAAATCAAAGTACCATTGGATCTCACACTGATAACCACTCTTTGCAGGAGCCCACAGGTCACTGCTCCCTTTTTCAATTCAAAACAGAATTCAGTCCAAGCAAATAATTTCAGCTCAGGTTGTTAGTGTTTGTATAACCATTGCCCTTAAAAGGTTTTACAGCTTGTACAAACAACCCCAAAAATGAAGCAAACTGAAGGGAAAACCAAAGTGTCAACCTCTGAAAGAGCTGAATAGCTGCACCAGCTTTGAATTCAGGGTCCTGCTTCTCAGGTTGCCTCTGAAACTCTCAACAGCACAATGCCTGGGAGCATTCCAGCATCAAGATTTCCATATATTCCATGATTTCAATGGCAAAAGGGACCTGGTACCTGACCAAACCCAGAGCACAGGGCACGTCTGGGGAGACATCACCAGCCCTGAGCTCTCCCAGGTCACAGCATTGCCAAGGAGAAAGGGGCCAGGACAAGTGGGTCCCACGTTTATTTTCTGCTGATCCAATCACAGCTGGATACAACCAAACCCTGAATCCCAGTGAAATCTGTCACCCAGACATTTACAGTCTGGGCTTCTACACCTGAACTTGTCAGCCCTGAGCTCTGTTGCTGCTGAAGGAAAGAAATAAGGTACTTTTGAAGGGAGTTTGTCTGACATCTTTCAGGTGTTCTCGTCAGGATTCTCTCCATCTTTCCACGGGTGGAAGTGATTAAACTCCCAATGATGGCTAAAAACCTGAGCAGAAAAATTAGTGATACAGGTTAGCACGTGGTCAGAGTGAAATGAACCACGTGTAAATGTATCAATCTCTGAGGGTCCAGCCTTTGCAGAGAAGTGGCTAAAATTAATTAGCGAGACTGCTCTTCAGAGGTGTTTTGTAAAGCGAAAGGTTTAATAAGGAAAAATAACAAAATAACAAATGTTACAGAAAACAAATGAAAAGGTGAGCACAGGTGTCCGAGAAAACCTCTGACACCTGGCTAGAAACACTCCAAAAAGCCTCTTAGTTCCTTTGTGCTCCTTCCTAAATACTGAATGTTCTAGGAGGGGCAATTCAGCCTGCTGCCAACAGAGAGAGATACAGGGTTTGAAGAACGGTGACAAGGTCCAATAGATGCTTCTCTCTTGGCCCTGAGCCAACCTCTGCCAGGAGGGTATGGAAAAATCTAGGTAAACTTCCAAAACTGTCTAGAGGTAAACTGAAACCCTTTCCCTATTTGGAAACACCCTTCTGGGGGTGTGGGGTGCATTCCTACAAATCAGCTCCTGTAACGTGGTGCTCCCCAGCTCAAAACCACAATTTGAAAGGGCACTTTTGGCACAGCACCCGCATCTTCCCACCCCGTAAACCACAGGTGTGCTGCAGATCTTGCAGATCCCGCCCCGTGCCTGCCACACTCACAGGGCTCTGAGGGACGATCTCAAACAACGTTGTCTTTTGCCTGTGTTTAAGCAAACAAATCCCACCCAGAAAGCCCAACAAAGAGGTTGTATAAGGGAGCAGTGCTCTCGTTTTATGTGCAGAAGCACTGACGGCTCCAGTAAAGTCAGAAGATTATCTGAAGATGCAAACTGGAGTGCCCTGTGATAACACTTCACTATTTACAGGCTGGCTCTTGACAGGGAGTGTGTTTGCTTTTGGGGCCACAGCTGAAGAAACACATGTAAATACTGGGTTTTATTGCAGGGCTCTTCTGCTGTCCAGGAATAGAGCAAGGCTTGAACAGCATGAAAGGCGCAGGTGGCACACTGGGCAGTGCTGAGTTTTGTTGTCTTGACCATCCCAAAAGATCTCCACTGTGATTAATTTCCCTGGAAATCCATGTGGTGGGTGGCACTGAGACTGTCTTGCAGTGAAACTCATCCTGCTTATTCTTAATGTGATGTTTGACTCTGGGTCCAAATGGCTGCTCTAACACATAATCCTAATTATGTGCTCTGGAATACTTTTGAAGAGCCCTTATTCAGGGCTTCCCTGACCCAGCTCAGGAAAGCCCAGAATAAGTCCCCAAAGAGGAAATAGTTTCAACAGACATTTAGCTTTCAGCACTAACTATAACTTCCCCAACTTCAGCAGGATTTGAGTCAACTGAAATTTAGACACTATAACCTCCCCAACTTCAACAGTATTTGAATAAACCTAAATCCAGACCAAGCCTGTAGTGATTTTTTTCCCTTGATTGTGGATAATTTCTTAAAGTGAAGCCTTAGCTGATTGTACCTCCCAACTCAGAGATTCCTTGTTATCTAGGCATTGTTTAAAATTACAATTATTGTTTTCTCACTTGTAAATAAACTGAAAGACCGAATTTCAACTTGGACTTTATCACAGGCTTATATTTCGTAGTCATCCCTGATATTCACAATAACAGAAAGCCTTGGTTAGACCTGAGCGTGGATAAATGGTAAAAGCAGAACATCTCTAGTTTTGCAAATTGCATCTGCATGTATGATGCTTTGTCCTGGAAAACTCCGATGGGAAGTGTGGAGCTTTGGTGCAGTGAGACTCCAGGGCCCCATCATCGATCTGATGTGCCTGGAACATGCAAATAAACAAATGGAAATTGGTGGAGCTGCAGCTAAACAAGATGGGGATGACTCACTGCGGAGCGAGTCCAACCCACTCACCTCCCCAGACAGAGGGAGATGTGGCACAGCTGCCTAAGTTCCCCCTTAGAGAACTATTCCCATTAAAAAGGGGACAGACACTGTAAGTTTTCTAGCCCAGCTGCTCCTAGCAATGTTTTACACCTTGCATCACCCCCGTTTCTCCTGGGAATCCTGCTGGGAATGCCTGAAGGCAACAGGACTTTAGTGGGGTCATGCTTTAAAAATGTTTCACCTGCCTCCAAAGAACTGGCTGCATGAGTGCAAAAACCTCCAAAGAACTGGCTGCCTGAGAGCAAAAAACTCCAAAAAACTGGCTGCCTGAGAGAAAGAAACTCAAAAAAACTGGCTGCCTGAGAGCACAAACTCCAAAAAAACTGGCTTCCTGAGAGCAAAAAACTCCAAAAAACTGGCTGCCTGAGAGCAAAAACTCAAAAAAAACTGGCTTCCTGAANACTGGCTGCATGAGTGCAAAAAACTCCAAGAAACTGGCTGCATGAGTGCAAAAACGTCCAAAAAACTGGCTGCCTGAGAGCAAAAAAACCCCATGAGCTCATCCAGGGTGCTTGGTGCTGCCCTCAGAGCTGGCACTGGAATGTTTTTCCCTTTGCCAGCTGCACACAGCTGGGTTCCCAGGCTAACCCAGTGATAACCCAGTGCACAGATGCCACCCCCACCCCGTGTGGGGCTGTGGGGCAGGAGTGGCTGCTCTTTGCCATCCCCAGTCAAAGTTCACGTGTGTTGAAAGGACCTAGAGCACAACCCTTCTCTCCATTAGTGGATGTGATGTTTTGCTGACCTGCAGTGAGGACGCTTCATTTGCTTGCACAGATCACAAAATTTCACAAAAAAGGATCCATCACAAAACACAGAGGGTGTTAAACCCTTCATATTCCGTTCATCTCCAGAGCTTATCACAGAATGACAGAATCACAGAATTTCTAGGTTGGAAGAGACCTTCAAGATCATTGAGTCCAACCCATGCTCCAACACCTCAACTAGATTACGGCACCCAGTGCCACATCCAGTCTTTTTTTAAACACATCCAGGGATGGTGACTCCACCACCTCCCTGGGCAAACCATTCCAGTACTTTATCAAGACTTCTCTATTCATCCATTCTTTAAAAAGTGGGGAAAATAAAGCCGGATCGCTTTAAAAATCCATAATTTTCATTTGAAGGGTTAAAATAGCTGCTTTCTTTTTATTGTTTGTTTGTTTTTTTTGGTTTTTGGGGTTTTTTTTGTTGTTTTTTACCTAATCAGGGTTCTATTAACAATCACATTATGGAGACAACCTAAAGAATATTTACAGAGGCTAAGCCATAAGAACTCTGTGATGGCAGAGGCACAAACATGAAAAGCCTCCCTGTTCCTGAGGGATTGCCAGCCAAGGGGTGAGCACAGAGGAGAAAACACTGTAAAAACACAGAGGGCTGAGTGTAAACAGAGAGATAAGGCAGCAGTTCAGGGGGAAGATGAATGTTACAAATGCCAAGGGTCATATTTTCTGTTAAAACAAATAAAGCTTCACCGAGCCCCGGTGAACTTCACTGGGGCTGTGCCAAGCCTTTGATAGGCGAGGAGTGAGTTCAAGGCAGCACCTTGGAGGCAAAATCCAGTCCCAAACTCTCCTGTCCTTCAGAAAGGTCACTCACCTCTCTGTGAAAGCCCTTCCAGAGGCACCAGGTAACACAGGAGGCACCAGCACAGAGCCTGCACCTCAGGAAAGCTCAATAAATTCAATTATCTTAACTCGAAATCACTGGAGCCTGATGCTTCACTTCCCTCAATTATTCCCTATGTTATGTCATCCCCTTGGATAATGTTTAGCTCTCCATGGGAAGTGTGTCTTTACATGCCTGATTTTTTCTAGCTGGCTACAGCAGCATCCACGGTTTAAAAATCTCTTTTTTTTTCCTTGAAAAATCCAGTGCCAAACTTCCCAGAGAGGCTCACAATTCACAGGTATCAGAGTAAAGCCACACACTTCAGCTCCTTCACTGCCTTCTTTGATACAGAAAAAGGGAATGGGACTTTTTGGGATGTCATTATGTCGTTGCCATTTGCCCTGTCAGAAATGGATGGGAAGCATGGAAAATCAGTCGTTGTCAATCCAGTTGAATCTAACACGATTTAGTCTGGATTAGGAAAGGGTTTCCCTGTTTTGTACAGTCAGTCTGGCAGATTGTGGGCACGAAACTATCTCTTTTGCTTACAAAGAAAGAAGAGTTGTCAGGGAAAGGAGGAGAAAAAAAAAATCAATATTATCTGGAAAATTACATTTATGTGAGACGAATTCTTCCCAGACAGCATTAATTCAGGAGAATGTGCTGTCATTTCTTATTCCCCTCCAAGAAACAGAGTTTTATTTTTCATGTGTGTTGAAAGGACCTAGAACACAACACTTCTCTCCATTAGTGGATGTAATGTTTTGCTGACATACAGTGAGGATGCTTCATTTGCTTGTACAGATCTATCCTGGAGGCAGCAGATATGTAAGGAATGCATCAGGCAAGGGAATCAAATGAGCAGAGCAAACCCTGGGATATTCATCAGCTCAAGCAAGAGAAATGAACTGCAGCAGGCAGAAAGGCTGGCTTTAAATCTGATCCATAATAAGGAGGGCTGGAGGAAGAACTCCCAACCCTAATACCTGGTTGGATTCTTTTTCTCTGAGAGATTATAGCTGAGTGAAAAGGGAAATCAGGGCTGCTCTCGTTGCTTTGTGCCAGGAGGACTTTGAAAAGCAGGTTTGAGCTGGAAACAAGGGATTTCCCAGCTAAACTAACAGGAGGAAAATCAATAATCTTACAAGGAGTGTTCACTGACTGCCAAAAGCAAAACCAGGCAGAGGCAGAAATTGATTTTTTTACAGCGACATTGGTTTGTTTGGGGTGTGAGGGAATGAGCTCACAGGGGAGCCCTCAAACAGGCAGATACCCTCACACTCACCACACATAGAGCCTCTGACTTCATCTTTTTCCTGTGGAAACAACCACATTTCAGAGATGCATGACAGGCAACCAGCAAGTTTCGGGCTCAGGTGTTTTCCTATCAAGCTGCAAAAAATATCCCTAAGTTTGGGGGAAAGGAGGGGGGGTGGTGTTTATTCCCTTCTCCCTCTTCTCCTTCACCATGTCTGAGCCCTGGCCTTGTGATTTTTGTGTTGTTTTCCTGACTGATGCCTGCAGGAACCTCAGCAGTGCTGGGATAATCTGGCATGGTCCAGGCATGGGGCAGCCCTGCGTGAGAGCACCTGGCTTGGACAGAGCTGAACAGATCAAGGCTGTTGTCAGCTGAGATGAAAGATCTTCTTCCCTGCAGGCAAGAGAGCAAAGGAGGCAGCCTGAGCTTGCTGCTCAGTTCAGAAGAGGAGTGGAAAATAAAAGAGAAAAACTCACAGGAGCTCTTGTGACAGAGAAATCCCAAAGTGTCCTGGTGCGTGTCCAGTGCTTTGGATCTCAGCTGCATCTTTCACTTGGCTTAGAGAAGAGAAAGCAGCAACTCAGTCCAGCAGGTGTGAAAAAGGGGATCATGCTCCACAGTGTTGCCAAAAATGCTTTGCTGGGCATTTTCTCTGGGATTCCACCTTGTTCCCAGCATCTGTCTCCCCACAGACCAGAGCCACTGTCCCCAGGGCTCTTCACACCCCCCAGGACTCCTGCAGCCACAAAGCACAAACCTGGATGGATCAGGCAGATCCTCGTTAACAGCACGAGTTCAATGGACCTGCTGACTTCTGAAATGTGGGCTTTCCTCTTTAATCCTTCCTGGAATGAATGTGGCAGTTCAGGCTTCTCCAAGCTGGTTTCAGCAAACTCAGGCACATCCACTCTCAGAGGTTCAGGAGGATTTTGTCCACAGTGAAGCCAAAGGTGGATAAAAGCTTGAATCTTGGAGAACAATAGGTTTACAGAATCTTGGAATTTTTAGCTTGGCAAAGACCTCTAAGATTGAGTCCAACCATTAACCCAGCACTACCAAGTCCACCAACAAACGCCATGCCTGAGTGCCACCAGCAAGTGCAAGCAGACACCTTGGGAAGAGCCCTGGATTTTTTATTCACTGTTTATTGCATTTGTCAATTTATACCAAGCCTCACAACATCTATCACAAAAAATAGTGAGATTCTAGAAATTCCTCTTTCCAGCTGCTGAGGTCTTGAAAACATTTCATTATTTCAACAACAGAGATTCTCATCACCCAGTCAGAAGAACCTGGGGCTGGTTCTGTGGACAGCAGCAGCCAGTGCTCTCTGTGCAGAGCAGCTCCGTGATGCATTTGGCCAGGCTGTGGAAAAAGTTCCTTTTCCTGCCTCCTCCACAAAAGCATCAGGTGTGCCACATCCTCTAATGATAAGGTGGAGGCTTTATCTCCCTCTCTAGAACGTGTTTTAGCCCAAGCTTGTGTAACCCCTGGTGTCAATCACCGTGTTGGTTTCCCTGCTTCTTGTGCCTTCTGCTGCCAAACGACTCTGAATGTCAGAGGAGATAAAAATCTCTCAGCAGCGAGAGTAAAATGTTTCTTCGTGGTGGCCACGACCTGGGACAGAGCCTGCCTCTGCTGGGCACTCTTATTTTAAGAAATGTGGTTGTAGCCACGCTGAGAACTGTGCTGAGCAGCTTTCTGCCCTCACAGCCCTGCCCTGGCCACCTCCAGTGTCCTCCTCAGCTCTGCAGAGCCCCAAGGAGAAAGGAAGGAGAGGAGCCCTGGTTCCCCTGTGCCTGTGGCACGTGGTGTGCCCTGGAGCAGTTTTACAGTGTTCCCAGTGTAAACAGCTCTGCTTTAATAATGCATGGTTTTCTACTCACCTGGATTCATTCCATCCCTGCCATCCCGAGTCTGGAGAAAGTCCTTGCTTGTTAGTTTGTTTGCATAGGGGGTTATTATTATTATTATTATTATTATTATTGTTATTAGGTTTGTTCTTCTTGAGCCCGAAGATTTTTTCCCCGTCCGAACACAAGTAAGATTATTTTTATTTTAATTATTTTTTAAGAAAACTGTTTTATCCAAGCGTTTTGTAAGGGGATAGTCCCCTGTGGATACGTAATAGTAATTGCAAAGCTTATTTTTTTTTCTGCTCCCAGTGGTTTTGATTGTGTGAAAATAAATGTTGAGTACTATGAAGCAATTAATCCTCAGCCCTCTTGGGAGTTGGGTAGGTAATTATTGCTATCTTTAGCTTACAGAATGAGGTGAGCATCAGGAATTGGGTAATTTGCCCTTGCCCCAGAGATCAAGGACAAGATTTTAGCCTGCTTGTATCAGGTAGATCCTTTTAATTGAAATATCTCGCTCCTGCTCTTCAGATATTGCATGTTCTGCCCTGACATATCCACCTCTGCTGCCCTCACAGCTTTAGTCATTAAGCAGGTGGAGATTTCCAGGAGAACTTCACTGGAAAACTTTTGGGGACAGCTGGGGACAGAAAGAGAAGAAAGTCTGAGCTTTCAGCCCTGCTGGATTGTGGTCAACTCGCTTTAGATTTTTCCCTAGGGCCATTCTTGTGTTTCCACCCAAGAAACAAGGGGCATTAAACCACAGGAAAGCACCAATTGTTCCTGCTCCATTTTGCAAATAATGAAGTCCTGTAGGTGAATGGAATCTGTCCTGTTTGCAAAACACCCCAGCCAGAGTTTGCCTGTCTCTAATCCCCAGTGCAAATAATGCACAGGAATTCATCTTGCAGCTTGTTTATGGGATGTGATGCTATTAGTGTATTCAAATGAAGTCACACAGTGGAAAGCAGAACAGATGCATTGTGTTGGCTTTTGGAGAGGAAGCTAAATGGGGAACATAACCCCAAGGGCACAGAACAGCAAATCCAGCCTTCAGCAAACTGCTGCATGAATCAGCCCTCAAATATTGTCCTTCTAGACACCACTGCTGTTAGTCTTTGTATTTCTGACTGCCAGAGGCACAGAGGGAAAAAAAAAAAAAAAAAAAAGGGAGGAGAAAGTCTCCCACACAGGTCTTTTTACANAAAAAAAAAAAGGGCAGGAAACAACAGTGGTTGCTTTTATTTACCTCTGCCATTAATACCTACCAAAATTTCTTACATTTGTATGACATTTCCCCAAGCAGCTCTCAGAGACATAATGCATTTTTGGAAGGGTACCACAGCACAAATGTTAATTATCTTAGAGAAAGAGAGTGAAATAATGGTGATGAAGAAAGGCAGGCAAGAGAAGGTGCACCAGCCCAAGACAGTGATCACTGAGGTAACTGTGCTGCTACTGATGTGAAGAGGAATTTGATAATTTCTGGATTTGTTCACGCTTGAGATTAGGGAAAAAATCACCTTCCAGGCTGCAATATCCACTTAATATCTGAGAGCCTGTTCAACACCAAGCAGCTGCCACCTTCCAGCCTCCCTTCACTGCCCCGAAGCTCAGGAGAGGCTTTTGCAGGGAGGTGTTGGATGGAATCACAGTGGGGCCAGCACCAAGCTCCCACCAGCAGGGAGAGATGGAAACTGAACTGCAGCAGCTCAAAACAGAACCGTGCTTTGGGGGAAATACATCTTGGAATGGAAATACCTGAGTAATCCAGCTTAATACCTGGGAATTCTCCTGCTCCCACCCACCCAAGGCAAAAAAATGAGGGTTTAAACCACAACCACGCCATAAAACTGCAGTGCACCAATGTTTTGAATTCTTCAGGCTCTCCCTGTTCCTTTAAAGTGGATACACAGGGATAAGAAGAAGGCAAAAAGTGTTGCCAAAGGCATGGTACAGGCTCCGAGCACGGGGCTTCAGAGAGTTTGGTGTTTTTCAGTCTGCACTGACACAAAGCCTTTAGCCATGTGGAGAAGGGAGTGTGATTTCACTGACACTGGCAGTGTAAGATTTGGGGGCGTGGGGTGAAATCAGCAGGAGGTGGGTTCAAATCAAACCAGCAGATTTCTCCCAACGCTGTGGAGTTTACTCACTGTCTTGTAAGAAATTACCAGATTTTTTTAGAGAGTTATCCGAATTTGGTGAAGAATTGATGAGAAAAACACGAGCTTGGTCCTCTTTTATCTTGTAGCTGGCCTGAGCAAGGAGCAACAACAGGATGATGTCTGGAGGGAGGCAGAGTTCCCACAGCCTGATGTTGTTTCAGTGAGGCACAGAAGGGTGGAGGAGGACCAAGGTGTTTATTTAACCTGTTGCATTCCCTGTAAATTCAAACTGAAAGTGGCCAAGCCCCTCATTAATACTCATTTGCATATTAACTTCCACACCCCTAAGGATGCAAATGAAGACACAACGGTGCCTCACATGCAGACTGCAGACAACAAAACCCCACCTGTAACACGGGATTGTTCCATCCCTTTGGCAAGGCCAAAAATTACAGTATAGAGGCAGTCTGGATAAAATTAAATATGAAGAAGAAAGGAAGGAAAAGAAAGAAAAGGAAGGAAGGAAGGAAGGAAGGAAGGAAGGAAGGAAGGAAGGAAGGAAGGAGCTCTGTTTGCTCAGGATCAGTCCATGGGCTGGGTGTCTCCTCCTTCATTGAATGCAACCTGATTTGTGGTGTTGAGAACAAA
>VXBB01007637.1:733-14289 GCA_013399915.1 Illadopsis cleaveri | reverse complement strand
CCAGCAAAGGTCCTTGCAGGCTTGTGCCTAAGGAGTTAAAGGAACACAGCTGCTCAGCTGCCCTTTTTCTCTGGCTCTCCAAGCCCTGTGCAAAAAAAACACTCCTTTTTTTCCTTGAAATTCCAACCCCTCCCACAGAAATGGGACAATCAGGCTAAAGGAAGGCTCGGAGCTGCTGGATTGATTTGGCCAAGTTGCCTTTGTTTGACAGGGCCTGCTTGGATGAGCTGGGGAAAGACATCTGCTTTCCTCCTCAAATGATGGATCTGTCATTGGCAGGATTATGTTTGGCAGGAAGATGGAGTGGTTTGAACAGCTGAGTGGGAGTCAGGAGAGTTGGGCATTTGCCTGGACCTCTTTTATTTGGAAAAGTCTCCCAGAGACACGTGCTGCTGCCCGTGGTCCCTCACTGGTGGTTGGTGACAGAGAAATTTATTCACAAGAGAGAAAGAGAAAATAACTTTCCTCTGTTTAAAAATCACTGGGTTTGCAAATCCTCCTGGAGTGATCCTACAGAGGGCACACAGGAGGTTTGGGGTGTTTTAAACTTGGATTTATCTTCCATTCTGTCTGTATTACTGATATTTAAAATTTACTTCCCCACATTGTCACGACATTTGTAAAATGGTTTTGGATTCTTACACAAAGGTCCTTCAGAAGAGAAAATAATTATAATACTTCATAAATGCTCCCTTTTTTCAAATTTTATTTTCCCCAGACCACCAGAGCTTTTGCAGCTTTTGACAGCCTTATTGTTGGAAATTGTGTCACCCATCACTATAGGAAAAAAAAAAACTTGGTGTCTTCCTTTTCTCATTCTTGCACTTTCACACTTGATTTGTATTTTTTTGGCTCACTCAGAGGGTTTTTAGGAGTAAAGCTGTATTTTCCTGAGGATGTTTAACAGGAAAAAAACCCAAAACAAACAAATAAGAATCTGCAAATCTAGTTTTAAGACAGAGCTGAATGAAGTTATGGAAGAAATCAAAGCCAGGGTTGTTTTGAGAGAAGTTCCTTCAGTCCTGTGCTCCTACAAATAATGAGTATGGATGAAAACCAGGGGGAGGTTACATTTCTGATGCTTGAAATAAGACCTGCCTGCTAAAATCTTTCATTTCCTTTGTGGTTCACATGAGGAAGGGTTAAGAAACCTCATCTCCACCTCGAGCAGTGACTGAAGCCAAGTTACAGAAACTCCAGGAAGGCAACTTGCCCTTGTCTCTTTGCATTCCTGTTTTCACAGAAGCTCTGGGAAGGTGGGGATGGTGAAAAATTGTCTCTCAGAGAAGAAGTGAACCCGTGTCCACTACCACTGAGCAGAAATGGGTGAGGGGTTCCTTTCATCATCTGAAATCCCATCATTTTCAGTTCTACTCCCTCGTCGTTTGACTCCAAATCCTGTTATCAGTGTGGTCACCCTGGTTCTCATCTCTGGAGTCTCCATCCAGAGGTGAGAGGGAGACTCCAGGTGAGAAAGGGATGGAGACTCCAGGTGGGAGAGAGATGGAGATTCCAGGTGAGAGATGATGGAGACTCCAGGTGAGAGATAAAACCCAAAACAAACAAATAGAGGGATGGAGACTCCAGGTGAGAGAGGGATGGAGATTCCAGATGAGAGAGAGATGGAGATTCCAGGTTCCAGCTCCAAGTGAGCCCAGGAACGCCCTGGGATCAGGAAAAAGGGACACATCGAGGCTCACAGCCCTTCCTCTGTGAATCTCACCTGTCTCTGAGGAGCTGCCACGTGTCCCCTGGATATTCTGACCCTGCAGATGAGACTAAACATTTCTGCAGCTCCTTCAGCCTGTGGTAACCCTTGGAATTGTATTTAATTAAGGAGTGTACACAAAGGCTTTATTTGCAGCAGCAGACTGCACAGTAATCCCCTAACAATTCCTGGGATCTGTTGGGAAGGAAAACTCTCATTAATAAAGACTTTGGTTACAACTCCTTGTTATGTGAGAGTTGCTGCAGAGCTCAGGGCTGCAAGAAATCACATCCAGAAAAAAACATTCCCTTCATCTTTCTGCTCAGGAATCAGAGTATGAGTGGGAAAACCCCTAACAAACCCACCACACCTCTCCACGGGGTTTTGGGCATGCCAGGAGGGATTAGTGAGGGGTGGTGACCATGTTTCAGCTTTACCCATCATAGATATTCCCAAGGAACTGGATTACAGCTCACTCTCGGATGTTAACATGAGCTAACCAGAGCATGTCATGGTTTCTGCTTTATATTTACTTTTTGGATGGGAAAAGTGATTTCATGTGCTCCTCAGCCCTTTGTCTGTGTGGCCAGTTGCCCACTGCAGTGAAAGAGGCCAAAGCCCAAAATCTCTGCCTTTTCCATAGGAAAAAACCCAAACAAAACAACACAACATAGCAAAAAAACACAAAACCCTAGAATGGAGAAGTAGTAAAATGAGTTTGTACAAAGCTGCCTGTAAAGTCTAATTCAATTTTTCCAGGAGGAATAGACCAAAGAAAGATAATTATTTAGGCCTTCCTCCAGGTAATATCCCCTTTGACAGGCAGGACTTGCAGCTCCTGGGGGCTCTTCCCAACCATGAGCATTTTGTCACCTGGAGGGAAATTAAACTTGTTTTCTTGCTCACTAGATACCCTGATGACCCACAAACAAAACCCCCCCACACTTTCTGTTTCCTAATGATGCCCAAAACTGTGATGTTTTTGGATTATTTTTATTCCATCTGCCTTTGTCAGCCTGTCAGTGACAGCTGTGGCATGTGAGTTATTGCTGTTATCACCCAGGAGGCTGAAGGAGGGTTGCTGTGATAAAGTTATTTATTTACTCCTTTAGTTAATGTGCAAAATGAGCCATAAACTCAAAATCCTCCAGTGTGGATCTGTTTGTTGACCTTGATTGAGTTAAAGGTCTGTGGACATTAAATTCACACATCACTGGCCTTTTCCAGTTAAGTGCTGGGTATTTAAGTTTGAAGCCATCCAACCACAGGCAGTGGAGTGGGATGAAAGCCTTCAGAGCTGGTGTTTGCTGGCTCTCTGTGGGCTCAGAGGAATGGTAAAAAATCAGGTCAGACTAAACATAGAGCTCTGACTCAGCTAAAACTGAGGCTGATGTGTCCCACTGACAGAGAAGCTGAGATACATCCCACTCTTTGTTTATAGAATCATAAAACCATTAAGGTTGGGAAAGATCTCCAAGATCATCAGGAGGAGTCACTAGCCCAGCGCTGCCAAGGCCACCACAAACCCACGTCCCCACTGCCATATCTACGTGGCTTTTAAGTGTCTCCAGAGGACAGTGACTCAACCACTGCCCTGGGCAGCCTGTGCCAGGGTTAAACCTTTCAGTGAAGAAATTTTCCCTAATATCCAAACTAAACATCCTCTGGTGCAGCTTGAGGCTGTTCCCTCTCGTCCTGTCACTTGTCACTTGGGAGAAGAGCCACACCGAGCTGTCCCCTCCTGTCAGGGAGTTGTGCAGAGCCACAAGGTGCCCCCTGAGCCTCCTTTTCTCCAGGCTGAGCCCCTTTCCCAGTTCCTTCAGGAATTCTCCAGCCCTTTCCCCAGCTCCCTCAGCTGCTCCTGGTGCTCCAGACCCTTCCCAGCTCCATTCCTGTCTCTGGGCTCACTCCAGCCCCTCAATATCTTTCTTGTCATGAGGAGCCCAAAGCTGACCCCAGGATTGGAGGTGTGGCCTCAGTAGGGGACCATCCCCACCCTGGTCCTGCTGGACACCCAATTCCTGATCCAATCCAAGTGCCACTGTCCTTCCTGCCCACCTGGGCACACCTGGGTGGTGTTGTAGGACACGAAAGAAAGATGAGAAACTCCAAATATTTCAGAAGGCAAAGAGCATGGAAAAAAGGCTTTACTTTTTAATTCTTACTACCTTTTATAAGGTGTTCCCATACAGACTTAACATGGTTGGTTAATAGGAACGACACCTCTCTAATCCCACAGGTTTAACTGGAGAAACAGCAAAACACCACCTGGAGAAAGATTGTTTTGAGAAAGGAGAGGTTTTTGACAAGATTGTTTTGAGAAGAAACTTTCTTGAGGAATTTTTCCTTGGGAAAAGTTAGCAGCTGCTAGCAGGCTAAAAATCTCTCAGGCCCAGAAATATCAGGCCCACACCTGGGCTCACGTTCAGCTGCTGCCACCAGCATCCCCAGGTTTCCAACCTCCCTGCCCTCAGCCTGAGGTTCTGCCTGGGGTTGTTGTCAGCACTCACCTTCCCTAAAAGCTCACAAGAAGCCAGTACCAGCACTACAAAATCCAAGATCTTCTGTATTCCAGTATTTTAGCTCCTCTACACTTATCTTCAGTGTTTTGCCTGACATAGATATATTTTCTATGGCAAAAAAAATATGAGATTTTTAAAGATTCTGTGTATAATCAAGTTTACCTGAGCCTGTCACAAGCCTACTTTTCAAAACAGAGCCTTATTTGGTTTTTTTAAAGGTGATAAAACCTGTTACTCAAAAGTAAATATTGGGCAATTGAGAGGAATATACAATTATCCAATTCAGGCATGAGATCTTAGTGAAAGAAAGAAGTGGCAGTGAAGTACTTGCTAATGGGCTTGGTGNCTGGAGGTGTGGCCTCAGTAGGGGACCATCCCCACCCTGGTCCTGCAGGACACCCAATTCCTGATCCAATCCAATCCAAGTGCCACTGTCCTTCCTGCCCACCTGGGCACACCTGGGTGGTGTTGTAGGACACGAAAGAAAGATGAGAAACTCCAAATATTTCAGAAGGCAAAGAGCATGGAAAAAAGGCTTTACTTTTTAATTCTTACTACCTTTTATAAGGTGTTCCCATACAGACTTAACATGGTTGGTTAATAGGAACGACACCTCTCTAATCCCACAGGTTTAACTGGAGAAACAGCAAAACACCACCTGGAGAAAGGTTGTTTTGAGAAAGGAGAGTTGTTTGCCAAGATTGTTTTGAGAAGAAACTTTCTTGAGGAATTTTTCCTTGGGAAAAGTTAGCAGCTGCTAGCAGGCTAAAAATCTCTCAGGCCCAGAAATATCAGGCCCACACCTGGGCTCACGTTCAGCTGCTGCCACCAGCATCCCCAGGTTTCCAACCTCCCTGCCCTCAGCCTGAGGTTCTGCCTGGGGTTGTTGTCAGCACTCACCTTCCCTAAAAGCTCACAAGAAGCCAGTACCAGCACTACAAAATCCAAGATCTTCTGTATTCCAGTATTTTAGCTCCTCTACACTTATCTTCAGTGTTTTGCCTGACATAGATATATTTTCTATGGCAAAAAAAATATGAGATTTTTAAAGATTCTGTGTATGATCAAGTTTACCTGAGCCTGTCACAAGCCTACTTTTCAAAACAGAGCCTTATTTGGTTTTTTTAAAGGTGATAAAACCTGTTACTCAAAAGTAAATATTGGGCAATTGAGAGGAATATACAATTATCCAATTCAGGCATGAGATCTTAGTGAAAGAAAGAAGTGGCAGTGAAGTACTTGCTAATGGGCTTGGTGTAAAATCTACTGCCTAAAAAAAAATCAGATACATGGTAGAACTACAGAGTGCTTTGCCAGCCCTGATCAAAGTTAGAGTTGTATGAATTAATTTATAAAGTGAAAACCAGAGGTATTTATAGATGTCAGATGAATTTGGCAAACGTTTAAGTCCAGAGAGTTAAAACTTCCCTTTGAAAAAGTCAGAATGTTTTGAAAACATTTCAATCTTTATTTTTCCAGCAAGTGTTCTGCAAATCTCTCACGCTTCCCCTCGTGCTTTTTTGAGGTTAAAATAAAATGGCAAGAAGCACTGTAAATCAAAACAAAATAAATCTATGGTATTTCAGATGAGCCAAGATGAAATTTCCAAAGAATTGTTTCCCTTTGGGGAAAAGAAATATTTGAGAATGAAGACAACTCTAAGTAATTCCCCTTCTTCTAGTGTTTGTATTTTTATTTCTTTTTAATTTGACTACAAAACCACATAATTAATTGTTTATACACTACTAATCAAGGCCCATTCCTAACCTAAAGGAAATTAAAATCTGAACCAGGCATGCCACGGCATGGAACAGGGAAGAGAGCAGGATAGGTTTACAGGAAATGGTGAGATTAATTTAATGTGTTAAAATTACTTTAATAATTTAAAATTAATTTAATAAAATAAAATTAATTTAATATGCTAAATTTTAACCCAAATTTACATCAAAAAATTTTTCCTTCAAAAGATTGCTGGACTTTTTGTCTTGAAACCTTGACTGGCAAATATATGAACAGAGCAATAACTGCAATAATGCATTTCAAAATGAGACAGGATTTTTTTTTTTTAAATTTTAGTTTATTTTCACTGCCTATTTCTGATGAAAATATATGATTATCCCAAAACCCTCAAGAGGGGACACTGAATCAATCACTTCTTATTGGCAGAGGTTCCTCCTGTGTCCTCATGATCTGATCCTGAAGTTCACCCTGCTGATGTTTTTTTCCCCACATTACATTTAACAGTGACAGTTTCAACTCCAGCCAAGGCTCGGCTCTCCTGACATCATTCCCTTCTCTCCACCTCTTTGCAGCTGGATTTCTGAGAAGTTTTCTCCCTGTTGAATGCCCTTTCCAATCTCTTTGAAAGAGATGGGGTTTAGAGCAGCCTCAGTTTGTGACCATAGTCAAGGTGTCCCCTCCAAGCTGGGAGCGTGGTGGTGACAAGGGGACACTGAGACACGTGTGAGCTCCCAGCTCCTTTTTCTGCAGTAAAAATCACCATTCCCACGTTTCATGGTTGAGGCAGTTCATGAATTGCACGTTGTGAGGAGTCCATGCTTAATTACCTGAACATTTATGGCCACTGTTGTACTGCAAACAAAACTTGATTAGGGCTGACTGGGGAGAAACCACTCGAGGGGGAAAAGCCTTGTCACTGGGAATTTCCTGCTTTTTAGCTCCTTGATCTTCTAATCTGCATCAGAGATTCCGTCCTTTACTTGATCTGGGGTTTGTTGTGCTTTGAATTAGCGTGAGAGCCAGGAGACAGGGAATAAACCATGAAGCACAGATCCCACTGCTCCTGGCATGAATATTCAAGCTGCCATCTCCCTGCCCTACATAGCTGGTGGTGTTGGTTAGCCAGGCAGGGTTTGAAGAGCATAAAGCAGCAGAATTGCTCCTGATCATCAGAAAAAAAAATAGGTTGTGGGGGTTTTTTTCGCAAGGAAATGGAGGGAAACACTGATCTTTCAGCAGGCTCTGGGTTTCTCTCCCTCCTCTTGAGCAAATGTTTGGAGATGTTTGGAGAGACTCAGAAAAGAAATCAAAAAGAAATATGAAATCAAATCAGTTATCATACTCATGTCTTATTACTTCGTTGTTTGCTTTAAGTAACACGATCCTGCCTGTGAGTCAACCAAAAACCAGTGTTTGGGTGACCTTGGCCAATTCATCAGGCCTGGATACCATTTGTTTGATCTACTCAAGTCCAGAAAAGCCATTCTCAACCTGCTGGGTCGGCTTACCGGTAGACAATTGGCCAATCCTAAAAAATATCTCTCCAGATCTTTCACGATTCATCATGAATCTCACTGAGGGATGGGGTGTCTGGACCAAATTTCTCCCCAAAGCACCCTATGAACCTCGAGAACTGGGAATCTTTGGCTCAGTGAAAATGGATTTTTGCATAATATTTGATTTTCCTGGGTCAAAACAAAGTAAAGGCGCAATTACGGATGTCATTCCAAGTCATGCCTTGCACAGAAATGCGACAAAAATTTCTGTAAAAGGCTGGGTACATTTTGGAATTCTGAGAACTTAGATTTTGGGGTTTTGGTATATAGTAATGCATGTGAGTCAAGATGGAGGGCTTTGGGTGTTGTCTGAGTACTTCTTCTTCACCTTCTTCTTCCTTCTTCTTCATGGCTTTGGGTGGTTTTCTGTAATTGGGTGAAAAAGACCTGCATTGCAGGCCTTGGGTGGTCATTATTGGGTCAGAAATATGAAATAATATAGGTGTCACCTCGTTTTTGGGTAATTATCATTTAAATAACCTTGGACAGAGATAGAAGCTCTCCATTTCACCTTTGTTTCCTAACTTGCTAGTGAGAGCTGTACACAGGCAAGAAACAACAAACAGCCAAGTCCGAACTCGACGTCTGCATTTCCCGCGTATTAATCCTGACCTCAGCAGGGGAAAAGAAACCAGAACTGTAACCAATGTAACATCTGTGCAATTGTCCTGGAGAGCTCCAGCTTGCTCTGGAGGCCATGAATCCCCAGGAATGCCTCCCTGAGGACAGGCTCTGCTGACTGTCCCCTTCTGTTCCTCCCCTGCAGGCGTCCAGCACGCGGCCGGAGTGCAGCATCATGCAGGAGATCGAGGAGGAGCGCAGCCAGTGCCTGGCAGAGCTGACCTGGGACAACCAGACCTCAGGTATGGCAACACTCCCTGCCCAGCAAACCCACATCCCTCAGCCTCACAGTGTTGCCCTCAGCTTTTTTGGTCTTCTTTGTTTGGAATTTTGCAAGCAGATTCTCACGCAGCTTCAACATAAACAATGTATATTTTTAGATTGTTTTTCATATTTCTCCTCTGAGAGGAGAATTGATTGATGGTGGTGTTCACCATCCAGGTTGAAGAGGTGGTGACCTAAATGACCAATCTCTTGGCCTCTGTACAAACTGTATATATGGAGTTGGATTGTTGATAGAGAGGAACAGAGAATATGATAGAAGAAGAAGATAGAATAAAGTATCATTAGCTTTCCCTTCATATGCTGCTGCCTGCCTCGTTCCTTCTGCGGGTCCGATCCTCCTACATATGGACCCGAGTGTGGCATCCTGCTACATCACAGCTGCCTTGTCCTGGCCATTTCCCAGCCCTTCTGCTGCTGGAGCAAGGATTCCTCCAGCTGCTCTTTGGGAGGGAGAGAAATGGGTGCTTCCAAAGCACAGTACAGTCAGCCAGGAGTTCCAGCAGCTCTGCAGGTTCTCTTGCAGCCTCCTGGCTGGGAAAGCCTAAAGGAGGTGTGTCAGTGAGTTTAATCACAGTTGTCCACCTCTCTGAACTGGAATTTTTCCGATTTTTCCTTGGGAACTGAAAGCTTGAAGTTCTTCCAGACCTCGGATTACTTCAAGAGAAGTCATTGTGATCTTGTCCTTTGATTGAACTGCCCTCTCTTCCCTCTGCCAAAACTGATCCTGTCCTCATGGTGAAGCAGAGGGTGCCCCAAGGCTGTGAAGTATTTCTGGAGCTGGAACAGGCACCTGAGATCTTCTCTTGTTCAGCTTTCACCATACTGAGAAATCCCCCTGGAAGGGTCCTTGCTCTCCTTAACCCTCTTCCTGCTTCACTGATCAGGAAAGCAGGAAGGTTTTGGTACTGCCCCATCCCATCCCATTATCCCATCCCATCCAATTATCCCATCCCACCCTGTCCTTTAGCACAGCTGTCAGAACCCCAAGTTAAAGGGTCCAGTTGTATCTCTCCCCCTCCAAATGCCTCTCCCAAGTTACCAGCCCCATGTCTGTCAGTAAAGGGTGTGTAGGGACCCAGGTGAGACTGCCAGGATCCCAAAAGAAGGGATCATTTTCCTGGGAAAAGGGCTGGGAAGATGAGTCTCAAATCCTGCTTGAGATTTGCACCTCTCCTCCCAAAGGAGGGAAAAGTGGGAGAGGAAACTCTCCATTGGCAATGCTTCCCTCTCTGTGAAGTGTGTCTGAGCTCCTGAAAGCAGCCAGGCCACAGACTGAAGAGCTGTTCTGATGGAACAGAATCCTGGGACAAGCTGGTCTCAGGAGGAGCTTCACTGGATGCCAGGAAGGCTTTTGGCCCCTCTTTTTATCTACTAAAGGATGGTTGTCTTTGATTTGGAAGCTGTTTCAAGTGTCCCTGTACAGTTAAATGGAGCCTTTTGAAGATATGTTCTTCTGGAATCCAGTAAAGGGAGAACTCAGGGTAGATAAAAGCCTTCATCTGAAAGCCAGCTAAATGCTTCATTTCATTTTCATGGATATTTAAAGAAATTAAATTAAATACAATACTTAAAAACTTAAAAGGAGAATAAATAATTGAAGTGATAACACTTTTTCTGCTTTTCCAGAATGAGTTTTCTCTTTGGAAAGTTTGATCCAAAACAGCTTTTTCTTTTTTTTTTTTCTGTAACAACAGAACTAAACCAATGCAAATATTTTTCCCAATTCTGAAGTAAAGACACACAGCCATGTTGCAAGTCATTAATGCCCAAAGCAAGACATAGAAATCCTTTTGCGGGTTTTTCCCCTGATGGAATGCTGAAATATCAGGCGGGGATAAATCTGTGTTTCCACCAGTCACTCCTGATGAATTGGGCTGATTCAGAAATTGTAGTTTTGAGCACAGGAAAATGATTTTTCCATGGAGACAGTGCTGGAACTGGACTGACAGGACAAGGAGGAATGGCTTCAAACTGAAAGAGAGCAGGTTTAGATTGGATATTAGGAAGAAATTCTTCCCTGAGAGAGTGGTGAGGCCTGGCACAGGTTTCCAGGGAAGCTGTGGCTGCTCCATCCCTGAAATTGTCCAAGGCCAGGTTGGACAGGGCTTGGAGCAAGTGGAAGGTGTCCCTGCCCATGGAAGAGGGTTGGAAGGAGATGATTTTAAGATCCCTTCCTTTGTGGAAAGCAATTGGCATCCATTTACCCCAAAACATCATCAGATATTTAGGAGCTCAATACCTGACTTTATTACCCAGACACTCACAACTGCCCTGGAGGCAACAGAAAAAATTAGAATTATTGGCTCTTAAATGGGTGACCATGGATGAGTGTATGGAGATCTCTGTCATGTGCTGTGTGGACAGATAATTTCCAAGTGCCTACACAGGATGTGTTTCCCCCTCAGAGTGATCACAGCACGTAAGCATAAGTAGGTCAAAGAAGGTGTTTTTCTGGAGTGGGGCTCCGTAACTCAATAAATGCGGCTGAGCTGTAAAATCAAACTTTGGACTTTGACGGTTGGGGGAGAGGGGGAAGTTTGTTGGAGAGAAATCTCATGAAGGTGATGATATGGGATCGTATGAAGGTGACGACTGTTTCATCTGAGTGCTGCTGGAAAGAGAAATCCTAGTAAAACTCTGAGGAAAAACATGATTTTAACCTAGTTCCATCCCCCAGAACAGGAGGATGGAAAGCAACTGAGGCTCTCTGTGATCTGCAGTGTAAAACTTGGATTTATGGCCAGGTAGTTGTGTTGCCTTCTGCACTTCCCACGCCTTTTCAGGAAAAGGAGAATCACTTGAGGTTTAACGAGGGATTTGTCATCCTTTCTAATCAAATGAGTGGAAATAAACAGTGTCTCAGTACGTTCTGAAAAGAAAGCTTTGTTTAGGAGCCATTATCAATTGTATTGATCAGAGGGGCTTAATCACAGCTGTAATTTGATGTGTCAGACAGATTAGTCACTTGTTAAGAGCACTTGATGGTGGTGCTGAGGTTGATCACTGGCTGCGGTTAAGCAGGTAGATTTCCACTGATAAAAAATAACGTCCTTCTTAACCCTCTTTTTTCTTTCTTCAAACACCCACCCCTTTCTCACAGGGGCTGAACACGCCTGAAATCCAGGTTTCTTTGCAGATTAAACTTCTTCCATCCCTGGAAGTGTCCAAGGTCATGTTGGACAGGGCTTGGAGCAACCTGGGATAGTGGAAGGTGTCCCTGCCCATGGCAAGGGGTTAGAAGAAGATGATCCCTGTGGATCCCTCTATTCCCTGCTCGGAGTGTGATTCGGTACCTTTGGATTTACCAAATTTTGGATTTTGAGGAGGTTTGACAATTGGACTTGATAATTTTAAAGGTCTCTTCCAACCCTGATGGTTCTGGGATTCTACAGCCCAGGGGTCACTAAATATTGCCCAGTTCTGAGGCTTGTTTAGTTTGTTTTCCAGCACAGGAAAGGCTGCAGAGGATGCAGTGAGGGGAAAATCCACAGGGAAGAGCAGTTGAAGCTGGCAGTGTGTGCAGAGGAGAACCAAACGGCAGCAAGATCAAAGTCTGAGCTTTTACGGGAATTTTTAACCATCAGAGGACACCCAACAGCCTCTCTGCAGGTCTGCAGGAAGGAGAGTTTTATGGACCTCGTGGCAGAGCTTGCCCAGTTTCTGGAAGGGTTTGTGGGATGCAGTTGTGTTGCAGCACAGGGCTGATTTCATGAGCAGGATTGGCCTGTGCCCTGGTGTTCTTTAACTCCATGCTGAAATGACTAGCAAAGGCATCAAATGACACATGTGATTTAACACAGAAGGGGATTCTTTGCTGTTAAAATCAGGAATACGTAGACAGAGACCAGATTCACGTGGGCAAACAGCCATGGAATGACTTTTGGAGAGGGATTTCCACTTGGGTTTGGGTGCCTCTGGTGTGTTCTGGCCAGGTGCAGGCATCTCTTTCAGGATGTGATGCATCCTGTTCAGATTGTCTCACCTGTTGTCAAAATACTTAAAATTAGGGGAATCTTAGTGAGCAGCTCAGGTGTGTAGAAAAAAAACCCCCACATTTCACAGATAATCTCTATGCTGCTGTTCAGTGGCTTGGAGGGGATTTGGCCAGGTGAGGTGAAATCATGGCTAGGGAGTTGAACAAGGCGACCTTTAAAGGTCCCTTTCAACCCAAGCTACTCCATGATTCTGTATTTCAGAGAAGTGTGGAATGCAATCCCAGCCTCACTGAAAGCTGGGATTTAGCTGCAGCTGCTTTTCCAGCTGGGACATACGTGTGCAGCACAGTGGGGGCTCAGGCTGATAATGCACTGGGCAGCAGTAGGGAAGCTCTCCCAAGGGTCAGGATAAGGGGCTTGGCTTCCCAGACCCACAGGCAGAGGCAAAAATCCCTCTCTGTGAAGTGTGGCTGAGCTCCTGAAGGCTGCCAGGCAGGAATCACCACTGCACTGCTTCCCTGCTGACTTTTCTCTTGCTTCTTTGATGCCATGGTCCCAGAGCACAGAGGAGCATTTCTGGGTTTGTTTTTGAGAAAGCTTCACTTCTCCATGGTTGTAATTTACACACGGTTCAGCTTAAACTGAAGCACACAACTGAATTGATAATGAATAAAAAGAAGTAGCCCTCTCTTTGTTAAAAGGGCAGGAAAATCAATCAGGCCTAGGTGGGCTGGCTCAGCTCATTATCTGTTTATCCCATTATTGCTAATTAATTTGCTCTGCAATCAGATACTCTTTCAGAAGCAGGAGAGTTATTTAGAGATAAGAGCTGAATAAGGAACCATGGCTCGTGTCTGGGTGGGATGAGCAGCTCTGGAGACCCAAGAGCTGTGCAGGAAGCACGGCCTTTATGGAATCACAGAATCATGGAATGGGTTGGGTTGGGAGGAACCTTAAAGCTCATCTCATTCTCTTGTATTTTGAGTCCAAGATTCCCCTAATTAGAGTTTTTTTTTTTTCTTTTTCAAAGTCCCATGCCAGAGTAAAAAAGAAGAATGGATCTCGCAGCTTGGTCTTGAAAGGCGTTTATTAAATTTTTTATCTGAAGGTCAGTGCACAGCCTGACACCAGGCTTAATGCACTGAGAAACACCACTGCTAAGAACACAAGACCTGGTGTCCAAGGTCTC
>VXBB01007635.1:635519-733314 GCA_013399915.1 Illadopsis cleaveri | reverse complement strand
TTTTTTTTGTAAATTGAAATTACCATTTTCCTGCAGGACAGTGCACTGCACTTTGCTCCCTAGTTGAGTGATACCTCCTTCCTTTTTTATGTTTTTTCATTTCTTGTGAAAAAGTGAACTGAGTGGATGCAGTGTACTTAATCTGGCCTGCTCTAGGGTATCAAGGGGGTTAAGAAGGGAGAGTGTTAGTTTGAAAAGAAGGGAGCTGAGAGGCTGCTGTTGGCTTCTTAGACAGCAGCTGAAGAGGTGAGTCTTGTTAGGAATCTTCCTTTCTGGCGTATCAGTGAAGGAGGGGCACCTGAACCGTTTGGACTAAGTTGAGAATGGTATTAGCAAAAGAGCATAAGAAAACAAGATAAATATTACAAAACAAAATTCCTTTGGATATTTATCCACAGACTTGCCAAGAGTTGGTAAATAGGATAAGAATAAACTTGGGTGGTTTTTTAAAAATTTATTTAAATAATTATTTAATGGAGTAAACTGCTACTGAAATATTGGAGTCTTTTGCTCAATACAAGTTGGCTCAGAGTACTCACGGCCTTGTGCAAAAATCGTGTTATGGATTTCACTGGGATAATCAGGTGATCTTTTTCTGTAACTCTGGTGAGATGTTCATGCCAGATTTTGGTGTAGAATAAATAAGACTGTTGTGTTAGAATATAAAATGGGTGGGAGAATAAAAAGAGTTTATAAGCCACTAGTAACTTTATAGTGTAACAGTTTAATTTTGCTACCATGGCTTCAGACTAGAGTGAAGGATTTCTTACTTAATTTGGCTTATTAAATATTGAACCTTATAATGTCAGTATAAAATGTTTGGATGTTCAAAAGTACCTACTTCACATTTGTAAGTCATGGCTGTAATAAAGAAGCAAGTAAATTTTTATTAGATTTTAGGTAAGTTCAAAAGTGGTTATTGCCAGTTTACCTCATAGATTAATCAATAATTTTAAAAGATAAAGGAGTAATTTTATTTTGTTTCTGTGATTGGAGAAACAATTAGTGATTGAAAACATTTTGCATGTACAAAACCTCCTTCACAAACTTTGTCCTTGGTTGAGAAGATTCCAGAGAATTTTTTTCAAGTTTATTCCTTAATCTTTGCTGAAATTTTTGCATGTACATTCTTTAAGATTTTTGTCACTTTCTCAAAACTCTTTCTTAATGTGTATGGGGCTGGTCTTAAAGCCCTGAATGTTTACAGAGTTCTAGTACTACTTAGTTGATTTTAGTGCAATGTTTATATCCATCATTTATCACCTAAAGGTGTCTTTTCAGGTTAGTTTTTTCTTGTTTTGTTTATATATGTATATGCACACACATTTGTTTCTAGAGTTTTCTATGAGTTCTCTTCTGTAAAACAAATTAACAAAAAATAATAGTACTTGATCCAATACAGAGTATATTCTCCTTGAGATAGAAGCAAATAATTTTATAAGACCAGTAAAATCACAGACTGCAGGTAAATAATTCGTGAATGGAATAGCATTGTGACTTTGTTTGGTTTTGTTTGTTTGTTCTTTTTGTTGTTGTTGGAGGGGGTTTTTTTTGCCTCATACAGTGTAATTCAGAAGTAGCCACTGGGTTTTAAATTTCAGATCTAATTCTGTTTGAGGTGGTTTTGTGTGTGCTGGTTTTTGTTTTTATAAATCCTATTTACCACCTTGGCCTTTATACCCAGAGATACTTGATAGGAATTTGCACATGGTGTCTGAATACATAAGGGGAGACAGACAGACCTAGAACATGCAAATAATAATTCCATTTGACACTACTTTATTATTTTTAAAATAACATGCTCAAGTTTTTAATATTGCTAATAAACATTATTTCCTTTTTTTTGTTTTGACACCAATAGTTAAAAACGTATGTTTGCTAATAAATGCATTTCTTTTTCTGTAATTTATATTAATACAGGAATTAAATTATTAATATATAATTTAAAATTGCATATTAATACAGGGATTAAAGATCTAATGTGAAGATATTGTCATGGGGACAGTAAGTAGAGCTGGTTGGTTCTAGGAAAACTTTGCTCAAAACATTTTTTGTATGTCAGCATCATTCAGTATTAAGTTTATGATGTTTGGTAGTCATGTCTGACATGGAAATGTGAGGGATTTATTTGAAGTTTGGGTTTGTTTGGTTGGGTTTTTTCGCTTCTATTCAAGAGAATTCAACACATGTCAAGACCACTGGCCATGTAATTCAAGAAAAATAAATTAGAAACATCTTATTCTTTCATTTTTAGTTTAACCAAAATAAATTAGAACATCTTATTCTTTCATTTTTAGTTTAACCTCTGTCCATACATCACCAGCTCTGATAATAGGCATTTTTATGCTGATTGCTTGGGATTGACTCTCTGGTAGTCTCCTTATCAAAATAACTGAAGAATTTGGAGGCTCGTAATTCCTGATGTACTTGTAAATCCTATTTCCATAAAAAGCAATTTGCTCTGCTTCAGTCTTTATCAAGTAGACTTATCCCAGGATCAAACTTTGAATATATAATTTTCTTCTGCTTTTAGTAAATATAGTAAATGGTATTTTGTTTGTGAGGAATAAGATTTAGAAGAACAATACAGTTTTTAATAACTTGTCTTAGTATACTCTTTTGTGTTGATCTGTAATGGTTTTGTCTGTTTATTTTATATCAGGGGAAACTTTGGATTTTTAAGAGTAGAGGTGCTGGACTAGAGAAGAGGATAATAGGCCATGAAGAAGTGAAAGTGGTTTTTAAAGGCAGGTTGAAGAAGAGAAAAAGAAATGGTAAGGAAGGCTCAGAGAAAAGATTGGATTTACTGCATGAAGCAGACAGGCCCTCCTTAGTTGGGTCTGTAGACTATGCTGAATGAGGAGAACAGAAGGGCTGCTTGTCTGCTGAGAGTGATATTACAGAGTCCAGAGCTGCTCTCTAAAATGGTTTTAGTGGTGCCTTTGGAGGCTACCTAGAATAGTCTAGACAATGTTAAAGGAATAAAGAAGGTATTTATTAAAAAGGCCTTCAAAGAATACACCTTGGGCAGTATAAGAGCCTGGCTGAGGCTACACCCAAGATGGACAATGGATCACACATTCTCACACTTTTATAAATTTTGGTTCATTTACATATTAGCACCAATTGTCCAATTACAGCTTCAGGTTATGGAGTCCCATCCTCACAGATTGCTCTCCTCAGTTCGCTGTTGTTTATACTTCTTAGGCCTGAAGCTGCAAAAGTGTCCTTGGTTCTTGGCTGGAAAAGGATTGTTTTGTCTAACTAAACTGTGAGGAGAACTTGCTAACACTTTATATGGAGTTCAGAGTTACTAATGCAGTACAGAATCTGGAAAATATGAAAGCTAAAACCTGTGGCATCATTCATCGAAGTGAAGATGTGTGTTAAAATTTTCACAGTGGCAGAACTTAGTCTTCAAATTTTCTGCTGGAGTGGATTGTATGTTCTCTGCAAGGAAGTTACTCAAATATAAAACTAGACAGTATAATTCTGGATTTATTTTTTTTTTAAAGAGGAAGCAGGTGAAAACAAGTCAAAATATCAGTAATGGTTACTGTGATAAATGTGATTGACTGTCCTAGCTTTGGAAGATGCTCACAGAATGACAGTTGATGAAGGATTGATTCCTTTGGGTTTCTTTTTAGAGATAAAGCTTTTAGTAGTGAATAAAAGAGCATAATATGAATCTTCCCCAATTTATCAGCATCATACTTTTAATTTAATCTCTTATGCTTGGGTTTAGTTTCTACAAGGCAGAATAAAATTGGTTAAGCATGACTATAGCAGTGCAGAAAGAATCTTAGCAAGTTGGTTTAAAAAAACAACAAATCTTTAGACTAGATCCTGGTTAGAATAAAAGGATGCATTTAAAAAGGAAAATGGCTATCCATAATCCATCTAGACTATCAAGAAAAAAAGAGGGAATGGCATCATGCATTGTGTAGTATGTTGCATCTATTTTCCTTTCTCTCTATCTTGTCTTTGTTGTTTTGAATTTTTTTGGTCAGTGTTGATCAAAATAATTCTCAGGTGTGATAATGGAAAGTTCTGCTAGTGTTGGACATGAAGATTTCTAGAAAGGATTTTGCTGTTGGATTTTTGGGCATTGTATTGTTACAGAATTTAGCTGAGAAACTGGGAATAAATGCTACAAGTAATGGCATTGCTCATATTTCAGGGATTGCTAGCCCAGTGACTAAATTGTTACTGGATCAACAGGCGGTAATGCTGTTTTGGACTTGGTGTGGAAGTGTATTTAGGTCTTTGTAGAACTGCTTCTGGAAAATAAACTTGTGGTGTGAGATCACAAGTTGATTCATGAATCCTGTGCTAAGATCATTGGTGTTAGAGAGTTCTTGAAGGCTACTGTTGTTGGTAGAGGTGGAGGCCAGTGATTTATTATGTTAGAACTACTAAAATTAAGTAATTTTATCCTACATGATCCTCATTAAAGAGAAATATTTTAGGAAAACACTCCAGATTTAATTTGATTAATAATCACTTTGGTGCTGTTTCTCCAGTGATGAAGGATAAAGCAATACTTGTCAAGGTGAAGCTGGGCTGAACCTTGAAAAGTGTCAGAATAACATGAAAAAAGGATTTTTGGTTATATAAAGAAAAAATTAATTTGGTATATGGAGGACATGGTAGATTTTAAGCATAAATGCAAAATTAAATTCATCCCTGCAATAAAACAGTGCAGTATAGCATGCTGTTTTTCCTTAAGGTTCTATGCAAGGCAAATAAGGGCATGGAGGCAGCTACAACTGTAGTAATGCAAGCAGTCATCCCAAAGTGGGGAACCAGGATCACTGACTCTTGAAAGAAGCTAATCTTAGTGCCAGGCTATGTGTTTGATTGCTTTTAAACAAATTAATGGTGTTGGGAAAGATTTATTGTGAAAAACAGCTAATCTGGTACTGACTGAAATTGAATATGAAGGAGAATATCCAGGCTGCTACAAGACTGTGCAGGTCGCTGGAGAAAAGTAGAATGCTGAGTAGAAAATGAAACCAACTGCAGCATGAATTAACCATAGATTGTATCACTGAAATTCATCCTGTTTGCTATTAGTACAGTCCTCTAAATGGAAAGTTATTTGCAAAGAACAAGAACTCCTGCCATCAAGGTGGAGCTTGCCAGGTGATGTTGGCAGAGGGAGAGCAAGAGAAGCTCTGCTGAGTGACTGCAGTACCTGCACAGATAGTTGCAGTGTCTCACCTGTATTGGTTATTGAAACCAGTGTGCTGCTTTGGGAATAAAGAGGCCATGCACAGAGGAAGTACCTCTGACAAAGCACTGTGCAGTCACTGGGGAGGACAAAAACTTCCACAGGAACCCTTGTTGGGAGTCTTGTCACTTAATCTGAGCCTTGTGTCATTCTGCCTTGAAAAAGACAGATTTCTTCTTCTTTCTTAGGTTCTGCTGGTGGTGATGTGTCTTCAGTGAGTGCAACAGAGTGCTTGTGGCACAGATTCTGAGACATCATCTAAGTTTGTTTGTGCAGGGCTGGTTGGGTGATTGTGTGACATAGTAGAGAAATGTTTTTCTAAAAAATCAGCACGGTGAAATTAGAATTTCAGCTTGTTTAAAGCAAAATTAAGGCTGGAAAATTGTTGTAAGTGCCATATATTTTGCAAATGGAATAAATACTAGATGTATAAAAAACTTGTTGAAGCTGGGAAGCAATGCTGTCACAAGTGGGCCTAAATAGATTGTAACTTTACCTTATTGTACTTCAGAAAGCTTTTAAAAAATGTGGGGTGTTGGAACAAGCTGCCAGTTGGAAGCGTGAGAACAAAAAAATTAAAAGGGATGTTGGAAAGCTTACAAGAAGATACATCATGTAAAATCAACCATGAATTCAGAGACGGAATTTTTTACAGTGCCTGGCCATTGTGGAGAGCTGCAGGTGCTGTCTTATTGGTGTGGGTTGAAAGGATTTCAAGTTCTAAAGACAAGTGTATGTAACTATGGATGTTAAAAGCTCCCAGTTCATCACTGGATCAATTTAGTGAATTCGGATTTTTATATGGTGAAACTTTTACATAATCTTTGATTTTTCTTTATGTCTGTGAGCATCTCTGGTCAGAAGAGCATTCTTTGTTTTAGGGGGACTGATTCTATAGAACATTTGCAGGAAAGAAACAGAAATAATTTCCCAGCTGTTGTCCAGTGAATTCTGTGTGCTAAATGGTTCACATCACTGATAGATTCAAGAACCAGTTGATGGCACCCATCAGCTTTATATCACTTCACTCTTCTCTAGTAGCCGTCAGCAACGAGGTTTACTCTGAGGGTGGAAGGAAGCGCAGCTGTACAGAACTAGTTGGAACAGTTTTAAAAGATCTGGGAAGATGCTAAGACTTCTTGCAAAAAATAACACAAGAATGAGGAAATCTGTAATGCAGTCAGTGAGCACAGTATGCAGAAGTAGCAGAATGGAAAAACCTCTAAAAACTTGATGGTACATCTTTCTAAAAGGAGATTTGGCTTTGTAACCCCCCAGTAACAGTTACTGGCTAGGAGATTTATGTGACTTTCACTAATACTGCTCTCTGGCCCTGGAAAGCAAATTCAATTGAATGAGTAGCTCTGGCTGAACACTTCTGAGAATCTGTTTCTGGAAAACATATGTTTTCTTCAGTATCAAAGTACACTGTTTTTATTTTGTAAGGAAGTTGATATGGGGTGTGAAAATGTTGAGGAGGTGACAATGAAATTCAAGCATATAAAGTAAATTGTATCTTATGCCTTAAGACTACAATATTCTGTTTAGATCATTGTAATGTTAAAAATACTACTCCATTTGGGGAAGTCTTTCCGTGTTCCGTTGAAAGTGACAAACGTGTCTTATTTTTAAATAAATTGGTCTAAATATGAAAAGAACTGATGTGTAGTTTGGTCAGTTGAAGTCAATAGTTTAGATATGTAGAATTAAAGCTAATTTGAAAGATCATGGTCATTTTAAAATATAGTCAAGAAGTACAATTTTAGATATATTGCTGGATTGCTTTGGATATTCTAGTGATAGTATAAATTATATTGAAGTTTCTAATGTTTCACAAGTAGTCTGTTTTTAATGAAGTTAAATTTCAACTGGAAGATAGCTATTAACTTTAGGTTACTATATTAAATGTTTACTTGAAAGTACTGTTCTATTAAACAGCTTATTTTGGGGGAAATTTGTATGTCAAATGCTTACTTATGATTCTTTGTTTCTCTGTTTATTTTTAAGACGAGCAAAAATCAAATTAAAGTAGATCTTGTAGATGAGAATTTTACAGAATTAAGAGGAGAAATAGCAGGACCTCCGGACACGCCATATGAAGGCAAGTAAAGTTTTTGTGTATGCAATCATTGTACATATCAAGTCATGTGTCTTGAGATGCTTTGTTTGTACAAATAATTACAACATAAAATGTAGAGGTACATGTTTTAAAGTAGTCTGATTTTTTTTTTTAAATACAGATTTTAAGCTTAAAAACTATTTCAGTTCAGCTTCTGTGTTGCCTGAAGAGAGATCTGTTCTACAGTAGGATAGACTGTAGAATAGATATCAACCCATATCAAGGTTAATGTACAAATATAAGCTGTGTGGTTTAATTGGTATAATTCTGACTTTTAATTGTTTGTTTACTGTCTCAACTGTTTGAGCTCCTTAACCATTAAGCATTAAGGAACTTAGCCTCAGACTGTACATGTATTTCTGTGATCTGGAGTGGTGATCATTCATAAATGTTGCATTTCTCCTATCTCAAGCAGCCATGCTGATGCAAGTTAAATTTGGGATTAATTTTGGGACACTTCCCTTTAAGGGTCCCAATACTTAATTTATACTGATGTGGGGGACTCCTTAGTAGAACTTCGTCTCTTCAGCTCTCTTCAAATATTACACCTTACTGACTTTCTAGTTTATTAAAGCTGATGTCAGTAATTTTGCATCTCTTAAAGTTTGGTAAAAGCACAGCAACTTCCAGAAAGAAGCTTTAACAGAGGCTAATGTAGTATGCCTTTTCGGAGATACAAAATTACTCAATAGTGCTGATACTCGTAAACTTTGTGTATACGATATATGGAACTGGCAGATGTACCTTCTATTTAAAGTCCTTTCATGATCAGTAAGGATCTTAAATTTATTTTTTAAACTCTTGGATAGCTTTAAAACATTGTTTTACTCGACTTTTCCATGCCACATATCTACTTTGATTTGAATTTGTAATTTCAATAAAAAAGCATCAAGGAATATTACAGGCAAATAAGTTGTTTTGTTGGAATATGAAACAAATTTGCAAGTTCTTCAGTTGCGCTAATTGCTCTATGTTTTTGAGCTAAGAGTGGCACTTTAGTATTTCCCTGAGACTGGACACATGCCATTTATCATTATTTTGAAAAAATAAATTCTCATCAGGTGGGGAAAATACCTGAAGATTGTTTAGTAGCTATAGAAGTATATGCACTCAAATGCGTTATTGACTGCTAATGAAAATCTGGTTGTCACATCTTCCCTAACAGAGGAGACTTCCCTTTTGTTTTGCTTTTCTGGGCTAGAAGCTGGTGCAGCAACACTGCGCTTGAGAGCAGGGAGAGTCTCCCCTCCTCTGCCTTTGGGGCCCAGGAGAGAAAAAGAATGAGGAAATACCCTAACAGTAGTTGACATGGAGAAATACTGGGCAGGGGTAGATGTCAGAAGCTGACAAGAAGGGAAATCAGTCTGGAAGAAAGTAGAAAAGTAGAAGCAGCTGTAATGGTAGGGGTGCCCTGCAGAACTTCATTTCCAGAGTTCCTCAGCAGTCTGGTAAATAGTGGTTTTCCCCTCTCCTTCCCTTCTCCCATGTGTCTCCTCCATCTCATCAGCTGCTGATGTATAGTTGACAGAGGATAATGTCTGGAAACAATTTATTCTGGTTGTAATATGTGCCTTCAATTTAAAAGGAGTACTATGCTGTTCACCTAAAATACAGACTCATGCTAGTGATCTATTTGGAAGTGAATCATTCTGTTTAGAATTTAGTATAATTGTTGTTTTGCAATGGTAGAGTTCATCTTGTAAATCCAAGACTTAGTATTGTAATAACATCTGTATATAAGGAATTGGATTCTAGGAAATATCTGAATGGTGGTAGAGGAGTGTTGGTTTTGGTGTTTATTTTCCATCCAGAAAGAATTAAACCTCCTTGGGTGAGTTGGTTTGACAGAGCTTGCCATTTTTTCCTCCAGGTCAGTATACCTTGGTTTATAAAATGGGCCTTTTTTGGAGAATGTAGTGAGAGTTATTTGAAATTAAAGATGTATTCATGTGTCACAAAAGTTAAAAACTGTGTAGCAGGTCATGAAGAGGGTAAAAAAAGATTGAAATGTCTGTCTGCTGAACTGGGTTCTGTGTGATGCTGGATGATTCAGGTAGACAAGAATTTCAAAAGCTGGGTACTGTCTGCTCACATATTCAGCATATCTTACTAGTGAAAAACAGCAATATGTTTAGTGCAGAATTTGTTGATGTGAAATGCATGTATACTTACATACCTTTCAGTACATTTAATTATGAGGATAAAGTAAATACCCCCTTTTTGGGGGGCTAACTGATTTTTTTATTCTGATTATAGCAGGGATCTCATGGAACAGTAATGTGATTGTATGCTTACTTTAATCTAGAAGGCATATGCATCAAGGAGCAAAATGAGAGTTAGTGCCAGCCCAATTTATGGTGTTTCCTGACATTAGAATAATTTGCTTTGGAATGTTAGTACTTCTGTAATATAGTTACATGCATTTATTCCCTTACATAATTATGAAGGGCGTGCCAGTGTGTGTCATCTTCATTTATGACTATAGCAGTAATGCATGCTGCATAATTACTGACTGATGTTTTGTCATCTGTAATCTGAACAGTGACACAGCAAGAAGTGCTTTATGAAGAAGTTTTATGCAGTAGTTCTGGTCAGACAGTCCCTGTGATACAAGAGGGAATTCTAGAACCAGTGTGAAGTGAAAGAACAGTTGTTGACCATAGTTGGTGAGGTATCTGAAACCAAACTGCTGCTGCAAAATTTTTTATAGGTAATGTTGGAACATTAGTTAAGAATGACTGAGAGGAAGAATGCTATCTATTGACAAAATTTACAGCTTTTATTTTTCTGTTAGTAGTGTGAACTCATATTGATCAATTATCAGAATATTGCAAGACACAACTTTAATTGAAACGTGTTTACATCCCATGTTAAAGCGTGTTTGGAAAGAGGACCTTTGAGAGACTTGATTAATGGCTGCTGGGTTTTACTTGATTCAAGAGCTTTTCAGTAAACAGGTTGGGGTTTTGTGGGTTTGGATTTTTTTTTTTTTTTTTTTTTAAAGCCTGTGTAATATTAATATTAATTTCAAGCCAAGCTTGCATGTGGGCCACAGCAACTGCAAAATTTATAAGAGGGTATTTCTTCAAGGGAAATAGCTAAAAATTGCTCTAACTCTTGTGAGACCTGTTCCAGTAGGACTACAGAAAGAATATTATGCCATTACTGTTTAATTCAATTTCAAGCATTAAATAGCCACAAAAAAGTCATACATATGCATACTCTTAAAAATGCAGAAATATTGGCATGCAGAAGTTAATATAGTAGTCATTTGTATTTTAAAATTGGTATTTAAAAAAATTAGAGATTTTTTTAGGTTGTGTCTTTAAACCTGTATTTTTAACCACAAAGTTTAGTGGAAAACAATACTGTATAAATAATACTACCAGCTCATCAGCCTCCGGTGAAAAATATTGGTGGCTGAATATCCTGTTAGGCAGAAGACTTGGAATAGTTTGTGGTAGGTAGAAGAAATGGTAATACCTAAGGATAGATTTCATATTCCCTTACAAAATGATGTGGCAGCAAAATTGCAGAACTGATAAATTTTTGTAATCCAGGCAGAGTGTAGCTGTTTTCTTTTCTTAAAAACAGTTGCTGCTGAATTATGCTTCAATTTAAAGAAAAGGAAAACCAGACTTCCTTAAGGTCTCTTATTGATGTATGTGTCTTCAAAACTGTTTCTCCTGTGCTGTCCTGTAAGCAGACAAGCAATCAATTTAGACATTACTATTATGATTTTGGATTTATTGGCCTTTCTTATATAGTATTTTCTGTTAAAACTTCTCAAGTTACTTTAGTGTTAAGTGAGAAAAAGAACAGCTGTAAATGATAGTGGAAAATGTCAAACTGATACTAACTAGTTTCAGGTGGAGTGTATTAGACTGAAATACATTTTAAAAGTGAGAGTTGTTAGGAGCTACTAATGTGTTTTTTGGCACAGGTAAAAAGATGCTATATACTGTAACTGCTGAGAGGAGTACTTTGAGAGTTTTTTTCCCCTGTGTATCTTGTTGCCAGTGCTGTCACTACTTGAGAGCTGGTTCTGTATAGCTTGATTTGCAGAGTAAATAACTCTGGAAATCTCAAGGAAAATAGACTGCAAATACTTCAGCTTTAATTTTCAAGAAATTGTATAAATTGGAACACATTATACTAACAGAGGGAAAAGGTTTCTGAAAGAAGAGTAACAGGTTGAAGAAAAAAATTGCAAGTGAGGATAAATGCTTTCAGTTTTTATAAAAACTGAATGTCTAATTTGGTGTGTATTTTTTTTTTAATGTTCTATTCTTTTTGTCATTGAATTGCCTGGCAAATGGCCTTCACTAGCCAGGCAGACATAGTTTGAGATTGCTCCGGAAGACATAAGTATCGGTTGTGAACTTGAATGTTAAGTGAACTATAATGGAAATAGGATAGGGAATGATACTGTGATAGAGAAGTAAAACCTAGAAATGTTTAAAACTGGGCAGTAGGAGAGGGTTCTGTCTTCCAAGCTCCTATTATGCTTTATTGTATCTCTGGCCCTTTATTTTATATTAATGGTACTGGTGTGTCAAAGTGTTTGCAGCTTTGAAACAGAAGTAACTACTTCAGGTGGTAATGAAGAACACAATAAAAGTTAAACACTGGTACCTCCTTTATTTTTTTTTTCCCGAAGTGTGGGAGCTTTTCTGAAGGTGTTATTTGAATGTATTTGAATTAAAAAAAGTTTAAAATGAAATACAGGTAATTTCAATTATGTAATTTGAGGAAAATTTGTCATGAGGTATCAGAAAAGAGTCAAAATAATGTAATATCCCATGTTCAGCCTGAATATTCCTGTGGCCTCTCTTTTCATCTGTTTAGGAGATATTTCGTTCATATTTTCATAATATTTGTATTTATCTTTTGCTAAAATAAATCATAGAAATTATAAGATTGGGAATGATAATGTACACATTAAATATACCTAAGAAGTATAGGTACTGATTTGCATAAGCAAACACAGCTTTTCTAACTGACTTTATATGCATTTATTTATGAAATAGATGGAATCTAAATGTAGCTCCTAACTCATACTGCAGGGTAAATTTGAATTACTTGAAAATCTGCTCATTTAGAAGTGTAAGCTTTAGTGTCACGAAAGACTTAAGTTTGAATAATGTTCTTTTGGTGTAATTTCTGACTTGTTCTTGTCTTTTGCAGGTGGAAGGTATCAGCTAGAAATAAAAATCCCCGAAACATATCCGTTTAATCCTCCTAAGGTATTGCAGACACACATTTTTGGATAATACAATTTGGCTAACAAGTTGGGTTTGAGTATTCTCATTTATTTGTTTGCTTGTTTGTTGGGGTTTTTGGGGTTTTTTGTTTGGTTGTTTTTTTTAAATTCACTTCTAGACAAGGATTGGAACTGTTATATTTAGATAGACATAAAGCAGGATGCAAAACTGTATCCAAACATAAGTAAACTCTGATTGTTCCTGAAAGTACAAACTGGGAAATTCAGGGGAGGAGCTTGGACCTTATTATTGTAATATTTTTCTGGCAAGATGAATACAGTTTTCAGGTAGTTTTAAATGATGTAGAGAGCACAGCTGTCTTCCCTCCCCCTTAGCATTGTAGAAGAAATGTTGTAATAGGGAGTTATTGGTTCTTTTAATTTCTTGGGCTCCATAAGTTATACTTAAAAGGTTCTTGAATCCAACCTGCCAAGTTTCTAGTAATAATCAAATAGTGACATGTACAGTTGTGTGTCTTGAAGAACCAACAGAGAAATATAATAGTCTTACTGCTTCTTTGTTGAAGGAATAGATAATGTGCACGTGGAGGAGAGATAGAAATGGTTGTGGTAAAGTCATCCACATATTTTTCACAACTTATTGGCCTTTTAACTTTACTGCATCTTTCTATAATTTCAGTTTTGTGATTCTTCTCTGAATGTTCTCCCCAGCCATGTGCAGCTGCAGCAGCTGTATGTTCCTGTGCCCTGATTTAGTCCACTCTTCAATGGCTTGAATCAGTAGGCACCTGAGTTGTCTGACTCAACTTCTTGATTGGTTTTCTGTTTATCTGAAAGGTGTCATTGAACCAAGGACATATCCTAGATTCTTATTATTTTCACCCTGATATGTTATACTGGGAAGGAACTGGGGAAGAGGAGGAAGAGAGAAGTGCCAGTAGCACTGGCACCAGTGGCTGGAACCACCAAAACCTGGTTTTAGTAATGCTTTGTGAGCATGAATACACTTTACTGTAAAAATATGGACATGATTAATGAATGAATGCTGGGACTAGATCCTTTCAATAGGAAAGAAAAATAATAGTAATCTAGTTAAGTTTTGGGTTGATGAACAGCTTTCTGCATATGAGCTAATGAGGCAGAATGGTTGTAGATGTAGTAGCGTCCGCCAAAGAAATTTTTCTAAGACTTCCGTAGCCAAGAATTTAGTTCAACAGTGAGTGATATCCAGTTCCTGTGTTAAGAGTTCAGGATTTTGTGAAATCTAGAAAGCCCACTTTTTAAAATGTTAGAAGTTTAAAGTCTGTATTTGACCATCTGCTTGTCAAAACTCTTGTATGCTGGAGGATATTTCTAACTAGCTTTGTGTGATGCAGGTATATGAACACATGACGTGAGAAAGCAGTTAGGGACGAGTTTGGGGAACTTAGCAGTGGCCTGTTTTGAGTAAGGCAAGGCTCTAACAAACAGCCTTACAAACTTGAAGCCTCCTGAAATAAGCAATATCAAATCTTAGTTGCATTTGTAGTACTACATTTTCTGAATTCCTGTTTCTTCATAGTATTATTTTGAATGGTGGATTGAAAATGTTTACTTAGTGTCCTGCATTTAATTATTGCTTTTGTTTTTAAAAATTCTCTTGTTTTTTTAGGTGCGGTTTATCACCAAAATATGGCATCCTAACATTAGCTCAGTCACTGGAGCCATTTGTTTGGATATTCTGAAAGATCAATGGTAAGATTCCATGGAGGTTTGAATGTGCAAAATCAAGTATACTGGTGTCCTGGATAGGCATCAGCTCACCTTGCTTTTCACCTTTTGCTTATAATTTGAGATGTCCTTAAAGCAAACATTTTGGTACAGTATTCTGAGGTGCAAATGTGCAAATAAAATGATTGGGTGATAATTTTGGAAGGCGCCAAGTATGTATTATATACACAGAGTTCTTCCAAAAATGTTTGCACTACATTGAACATTTCATTCTTGACGTAGGTGGTTTTGTACTACCTATTGCCTTCTTTGATCAGTTAATGTTACTGCAGAAGTTTTAATAACCAAAATCTGTGGAATAGACTTGTGTCCAAACTAACAGCTTCACTCATTGTTCATTTGTTTTTCAAAGTAATGTATTTCATGTGGTTTGAAGATTGTGTACCACAGTTGTATGATAGACATGATACCTAATACAGATGGTTATTTTCCTCCATGTTTGCCCCAAAAGAATAGGACTATAATTCCCCAGCAGATCATACCAGTATCTAATCCATACAAACTTCAAATGCTTGTAAAGTCAACAACTTTGTCAAGAGTGCTGTTGGCCAAGCAGGCATCAGTTGGGTTTGAAACAGAAACTTTAGAGGAGAATGCTGAAATCTTGAGGTCTTGCAGGTGACACATCCAGGGTGTTAATCTTTTACAGATGTATGAGATTATAGAAATCTCATATGGATTATACTCTGGCACAGTACAGTGTAAATTACTGAAATGAAATTGTAATGGTCAGAAACTCTTGTCTTTCTAACTTCTCAAATGGCATATATTTTCTTACCATCTCAGAGCACTTGATGTTCTTTCAGGCAATAGAATCTTTCAATATACATGCCATGGTACCTGATACAGTTTTTCTTACCAGTAAAGCCAGTGCACTTTTGTACCTGCATCTAATTGTTCATACCACCCTACAGTTTTACCGGAGATTAATGACTCTTTAACTGTCCACGAGCAATCTCCTGAGAGATTGTACTCTGAAGCAGATTAATGAATGGGCATGAGGTTGTCTGTAAGTATCAAAAGGCAACAAAGACCTAAAAAACGCATGAACTTCAACTTAATTTATGTACTTTTGGGGTTGTTAGTCAAACCTTTGATATTTGAGAAGGACAAACAGCAGAGAAGAGTTGACATGTGTTCTTGTAATCTTTGAGTTATGTCTAGCACGGATAATTTGATCTGTGTCTTATTTCTGCTTGATGAAAAAATCCAAACATTAATATCTTCCTTCTCCAAGATATATGCGTCATAGGAAAAGAAATAAGACATTGGAAAAGAAATTGACTTCTGCATATTTAAACCAGCTGACACAAGAAGCCCCAATATTATGCCAGTTACATAGTGTAAAACTCTTCCTTTGAAGCAGTGTCTTCATTTGGAAGCACTAAGGAGAGAATTGTACAGAACCTGGTGGTGATGGTGGGAGATTTCCTGTATACTATTGATCCTTCTTCAAATGATTCTTAATGTAGTGTGATCCCTTAATTTTCTAGTTGTGATATTTGTAAGTTTTTTTCTTTTCAAATCATAGAATGGTATATGAAAATCACTTGAGCATTGTTGAAGTGCTTGTCAAAGCCTCTAATCCTTTGTTAAGAACAAACTTATAGCTGCCTCCATTGTTTACTGTTTGAGGCATTTCTGTATTGTGATAGATAAGATTGTTTTTTCCAGAGTAGCTTCTTAAAACTCACTAAGCAATATGAATGGTTAATACTGTTTAAATAAGTTGTTTATTGTTCTTCAGTATATGCTGCTAATTAAGAGATGCCCACAGCACAGAATCATAGAATGGTTTGTGTTGGAAGAGACCTTAAAAATCATCTAGTTCCAACCCCCCTGCCATGGAGAGGAACACCTTCCACTAGATCAGGTTAAATCTGAAGTGGCAACATTCGTAATACACATGCACACAGACAAAAATAAGTATGTACAAAGGTATGCTTGGGAAAAATTCCCCTCGAGTTCAGTGAAGTACTTGCAGATGCCTTTGGATCTTCTCGGTGGGCAAAGGTTTAAGCCTTGAGGAATGGCAAGGGTATTAGCCCAGGCTTCACTGGCTTTCCATGGCAATCCTCAGAGTCTCACAAACTTGAGAATTCGCTGGTTCTGAGAGTCATCCCACTCTGGAAAATGCTGGTCACAGCCTCCTGTGGTCCAGGACAGCTCAGAGGATCTCAACATCATTGTTTATAGATAGGGTCACAAGATGATAGATTGAAATCATCAGTAAATTTCCATCCTGGCCACAAGGATGAGTTGGTATTTACTGGAATATTCCTTGAAAAGTCCAATAACAAAAATACTATTCCACTTGGTCTCTTGTTCTGTTTGTCTTCTTGGGAAGAAACTCAAGGCTATTTGTTGGAAAACAGGAGCTTGCTAGACAACAGAAGTTCTGGGAGCAGACAGTGTTTTTGATAAGCTCGGAAACCTCATTGTCCAGGTGCCATTAATCCAGGCTGAGACCTAACAAGCATTCCTGAGACCATAGCTGGCCTAAGGAGGGAGCCAGGGGGAGGATGTACCACCACACATCACCAAAAATAAGTTTTCTGCATGTCTAGGTTGAAAAGTGGTTTGAATAAAATAGCTTCATTAGAAAGCAAACAAACAAACAAAAAATAAGCAATCCCAACTCCCCCCCGCTCCAGATTAATTTGTTAATGTTTAAGTTATTTCTCCAGGCATTCAAGAGTAAGTTGGACAAATGCAATTCTGAAATATTCCTGTGGAAGTTTTCTAGAAAATATATTTAGTTCCACAGTCTCTCTTGTCAAATCTTTTAGCAACAAGATCTGTTTTTGAAGTGCCACTTCATTGACTTGTAATGCTCTTAACTGAATAATGCTCCTCTTGTCGTTGTGTTTAAATATAAGTCTGAAATTTCACTGTGTATCTGTTTTACAGTGAGGTTTGAGAGTTAAAGGGCTGGAGAAGTTTGGTGTATGGGCCTTAGCAGGATTTCTGAAAGAGTTATTAAGCTGATAAAATACTCATGAATAGATGGTGAATACAAATATAAAGATTTTAATGTGTTTGTATAGTTCTAAAAAGTCTCTTCCCTACTCTCCCATCTTGTAATGATTTCCTGTTCTAATGAGCATAGTTGAGATGATTTTCTGCATACTGGCAGGAGGTTTTATCAGTTTGCAAAGTAATGTCTTTAAATTATTTCTAATAAGTTTAATTAAATTCTTTTTCCATATTGCATGCTTGATACTGAAATTCTTTGCAGCTGTGGATTTTCATCATGCTTAGATTTTTAAGTACCTGTTATGCCAGTTTGTTTGAAAACCAGCTACTGTTTGCTGCTAGAATTAAAATAGGGGTATGATTTTGTAAAAGGAATACTGTTTATGCTTATCTGACATAATTTTGATTCTGTGGTTTCACTTACTATGGCCTGCATTTATCTTCTGGGCTAGTACTCTCTCTCAAAGCTTTAATCTGAAATATATAACATATCAATGCAGTTCATTGAAACCTGAGAACTAAATTACTTGAAAGCTGTTCCACATAAATCCCTTGAGCAGAGATTATTAAGTGAATGTGTCGTGGCTGCATACATGGCTACAAAAACTCTTGGCTGTTGTGGGTTTGACAGTCAGTAATGAATACTAAGAATATTTTTGTCATAGTGACTCTACTGGAGGGTTCACGCTTCAGTTTTAGTTGAGATGCAGAAATCATTATAAGAGATAATACAATTTTAATAGATAAATAAGCAGCAGCCAACTTGTAATCTTCCTGGTTACCTAGTACTGCTGGGTTTTGTTCAGGGTGTTTAAGGAGCACTGAAGCTTCTTAAAGTTTTGAGAAAAATGTAGAGAATATTAACATGGTTTTAGGGCACCCTTCAGCAAGCAGGCTGTCTTTCCCCTCAGTGCTGTGTCAAAACTATCCTATTCTTCTTCTTTTTTATTATTATTTTCTCTGATGGGTGCCTGGTCTTGTAGTTGTTCTGTAAATAGTGACTATGCAACAGGCTTCCACTCAAAGGCCTTACCAATTTCCTTCCAGATTCCATAACCCATTGGTACAAGGTCCCAGAGATTTTCTCTTGGATTAACAAGCTTATTTATTTCACAAATGGAACAAATATTGCAGATGATGCAGAAAAAAATGTTCCCGTAGCCATGTTTGGTTGACAGAGTGGAGTAGCAATCTGCTGGCTGCAGCTGTTCCTGGCATTCTGCTGGGTTACCCTCTTGGAATAATGAGAAAGATTGTTTCCTAGAGAGGAATGTAAAGAACATAAGTAAAAACTTCCTAAATGGAGAATTACTTAGCCTTTAAAAATGAAGAAGAAAAATAAAACCTGGCAGTGTTTTGTAATCCTCTTAGGACTCTCTCTGTTCATCAAAAGGTAAAAGAGATTTCTTTCCTCAGGCATGCTGGGCACAGCTGGCTTGCTGTGCCTTTTAATGTTAACACTATAGTCACCCAAACTAGGGGTGCTCTTTTTTAATGGGAATGCCCTAAGATATTATCTTTAGAAAAAAGAGAAAAAAAGTGCAAGTGAACAAAATGTATATCCAGCTCTCTTTGTTCTGATTCAATCCAGATTTTCCTTGTGGTTTAGCAAATGCAATGCCAGTAGAAAACTGAGCTTTTGGTTTGGATGACCAGAGTGGAGGCTTTTAGTTTCAGGTTCCATGAGGGACAGTGTGTCCCTGTAGGGAGCTCTCTGCAGTTCATTGGTTCATGATAGTGGCCTCCTCCCATTTTGCAGATGGCAAACCTGCATGATAGCTAAGCAACATTTTGGGAGTGGAAGTCAAGGGTTATTGTAAGCTTCAGGAGCAAACAGGAGCCAGTAATGTCATGGGACAAAGGGGATGTAAGGTCATGTGCAAGGCAAATAGGCAGTTTTACCTGTAAAACTCATTATACAAGCTGGCTGCTTTTTGCTGGTAATCAGGTTTCCATTGAAGTAGTGTACCTGCTTAGAGAGTTGTTGTACAAGAAAGATGGGAACCATAGGAAAAATCCAGAGTGAAGTAACAAGAATGATGGTCTAAGCAAAAACAGCGTACATTGAAAGATTGGAAAGCCATCTCAGTGTGTGGAGTATCAAGCATGGTGAAGAACTGAAGGTTTTCCAGGAACCTTCTGAGGCTTCAGTTAAGAACTGATCAGATGGAAGTCTGTCAGGAGCAATACTTGCTTTTGGCAAGGAGGAGAGAACAAACCTAGAACGCAACCATGCAGCCAGCTTGAGTTACCAAAGAGAATTGCTTGAACTCCATGAGCTGTTGCACATAAATCCATACCTAGAAGGAAATTTGAAATGTAAGAAGAGTTGGAAATACCTAAGTTTTTCAGGGTTTTATTCTAGATCAGTAAACCTTTGAGGTGCGTTGGAAGATTCAGATCTGTATCTTTGCACTGGAAATTTGTTTAAAGGAAAATACAGCTTTTTGTTTTTGTTCTTCCCCTGGGCATTATTCTTTAGCTTGGGAAGATTTTGAAGAGGGTATGGGGGTGTATGTTGGGATTTTTAGCTTTGTGCCACTATCAGTATAGATCTTCTTTCAGAACTGATGGTGGGAATTGTTCTTGCTTTTTGCTTATAAGGAACAGGTCCTGCCTTACTGGTATCTGTAAATATAATTCTAGGCAGTCATCTCCATTTGCTGTATTCTCCCAAAAGAAGGTAACAGGAAGAAAGAAGAGCTTTTAAGTTCATGGGAAATCAGAATCTATTTTTAGCTGTTTCTTCAGTGTCTTCTGTGAATCTTAATATATATCTGAAAAAATTAAGACTAAGCTATGTAGAAAATAACAAGCCATTTTTACTTTTTTAATCACAAAAGCTAATTGGTGTTCTAAAGGTAGAAGATTTTGGATGGTTATGCTGTAGTTACACAAAACATGTCAGTTTTTCTCTACCATTAATTACAAACTTTAATTTCTTCTTTTGTTTAATATAAACAGCAACTGAAGTTGTAATGGGTTTTCTTTTACGATTTAAGAATACTTCTTTCAATGTTTGTCCAATAAAGACTCTGTTACTATGCATGAGATGGGAAGGCTGTTTTGGGACATGAGACTTGAAAATCAGTTGTAAGCTACATTTTTAAATCTTTTTATAAATGTGGCTAAACCAATCTTGTCTGAAACTTAGTATTTCAGAGTTTAAATTCTCTGATCATATAGCCATCTGTATATATAAATGGATAAGTTGTTGCTTTTTATTGTTATTTTGAAATTGGAATGTCAGATGTTTAAGTGTCAGTATGGTTTGTATAAAAGTCTACAAATATAACAGGTAAACAAGGATGGAAAACCATAGGCAGTCTTGAAAGCCAGAGACAGCTGGAGACAGCTGGTGTCCATGGCACCTTTAGTTCTTAGAGATGCCCCCTGCTCCCCAAAGTATATTTTACACTTCTCTCCTAGAAGGTACAGTGTAAATGGAGGTAAATTGCATGTAAAAGTGGCACAAAAGGCTCCTTTTCAGGATCAAAAGTGATCCTTTTTATGTCATCTTCTCTACATTTTCAGGTGTCTCTAAAGGAAAGGACAGAACAACTTTTATTTGGAGAAAGTAATTATAGCATTAGTTATGGTTGATAGGTATTTCATGTGAAGTCTGTCTGTAAAACTACAGTAAATAATATCATGAAATTACTTAACTGGGAAAAAGACTTCAGGTTTTACAGTGGGTGTGGCAGATGTGATAGTACCTGAAATTAATTGCATAAAAATAAAAATTATTACTTCCATTTGAGCGTGGTAAGACCTGAAAGACTTAGTATTCCATGACACCTGAATGCTGGAATAGAAAATATGTTGCATTACATTCCTATAATGCTAGCAGATGAGACTGTGAATTATGTCATCAGTGTGTACATTAAATAGGTTAATTTCAAGATAGTATAAACCTTTAGAGATTACAAGTCCCAGGAAATTATAGGAGCAAAATAGCATTAGGTACACGTAAAGAAAAGAAAATTACTAAGGAATAGGTTTGAAACAGGAGAATTGTATGTTGGGATGGTTTTATGATTTGTCAGAATTCAGATTTAAAAGCATAAGGATTTTTTTAAGATTTAAGTCTACTACGTTCAGCTTAAGGGACTTCAAGCTGGTGTGGCAGTTAGAATGAGACACTATGTGCTAATTAAAATCTGTCATTTGGGATGTTTCTCACTTGCATTTTGGTGTAGAACACTGCACTGCAAAACCTCAGCAATAATTATCAAGCTAAAAAATAACTTACTGAGAAAAATCTTCTAGAATTAGAAACAATTAGGGAAGAATGGCATGTTTGAATGGTTAGTGACATAGCAAGAAAGCTGTGAATGTAAGCCTCTAGGAACATTATATTTGGGTGCCACAAATGTACCTCTGACATTTTACTACCATCTATGCTCTGTTCATTGGTATTCCCTGCTAGAGTACCTTAATAGAGTGACTCAGTACTGGAAAATACATAAATTTCTGCAACCCAAGCCTGGAAATGCACTTGCACACTGTTTCCTTCGTAGCTGGACCATCAGGTCAGACTGTTCCCCGCCTGTTCTAACAAATTCTTTGCATTTATTTGCAATCTTCTGAAAACAATAAACTATTTTCTGTTGATTGAAAATTGAGGTTTGTTTGTAAGAAATTGGATGTCTGTTTCACAACTCTCCTCTGACATTCCTGTGTCATAATCACTTTGCTCAAATCTAAAATATCACATTTTCGCCACTCACCTTGCTACTAGTTCTTAAGCAGAGAAAGCAGATTTTGTATTGGTTTGAACATCTGTCTGTGCCATTGCCACAATGATTTTAAGAATCTAGTTAACTGTTCAGATCAGAAATACTCAACTTCCACAGAGTCTACGGAGTTCTTACTTGATTTCCAGTGGATGCCAACTGAAATGGTAGCTCAGAGATGTTATTTATGATCAAAATCTAATGAAACTGTGTAAATGTTGCAACTTTCCAGACTTCCAGTGTGTAATAATTCCATGCGATTACTTTTGAGGGTTTATTGACTTCCCTGAGCATACTGGATTTTCCCTTACTAAATTATTGAGGTGTCTTCTTCTAAATACACTTTGACATCAAGATAAATTGTAAGAACTTAAAATCTTAGAAGTTCCAACTCTGGGACTGTGCTACCTTCAACAGGGTTCTTTCAACAGGGGCAAAGAGTGACTTTACAGGACCATTGTGACTACAGAATGTTTTCCTGCTGCCAACAGTCGTGTCAGGTTGTAGTGAGAGGAAGCCAAGGCAGTATTTTGATTGCACATTTCATAATTAGCCTAACCTTTTTATTATCGTAGTAGTAATTAACTATGTAAATGGTTCGATTTAATGAGAAATGTAATGTTAAAACTGGTTCAAAGAGATGCAGTGTATAGAATTCCTTACCTGTTACACACGTTTAAAATGTAGGTCGCTGCTCCTGCACGAAGAGTGCCGGCAGAGGGAGCGTCCCCGCGCTGCCGGCCCCGCCCCGCACAGGGAGAGGTGCTGCTACTGGCACTGAGGGAGAATGGCACAACCTACTTTGCCTTTGGCTTTTGAGGGTTTTGTTCACCATATGAAACGAATTGCATTAAATGAGCATGGTGAAATGTGCAGGTCAAAGTACTTGCCAAAAACTTCAGAAAGCATTGTTAATAGGAAAGTCCATGTTGGAAACCTTATTTAAATAAATATATACAGAACAATATTTTAATAACTATAAGCTGCAGCAGTTTAAAATTATGTTTCTTGGACTTAAAATCTGTACATGAACTTATATCTTCTATGACAGTAGAGCCACAAGGGTGAATACAGGCACAGGATATGGTAAAGGATTTTTTGAATTTTCAATTTTAGGGCAGCAGCAATGACTCTAAGAACAGTGTTGTTATCACTGCAAGCATTGTTGGCAGCTGCAGAACCAGATGATCCACAAGATGCAGTAGTGGCAAACCAGGTAAGATACTCAGTTGACTGTTAACACTTTTGTAATGTTTACTGACTCAGGTTAGGTCCCAAGGCTTACAGGAGATACAAGATTTTAAACAATTTATTGTAAAATTGCATATACTAAATGTGAGCTGCTACAGTGTTTTGTGTTCTTTTTGAATTCCAGAGTGAATATTAGTTACTGCACAGTGTCAGAAAGTTTTGTCCTTTATTTATATCACCTTGTCAGAAATGCCAGGAGATAACAGCGTAGTTAAATGAATTTCAGTGTAACTCGCCTTTTAAAATCTAAAGCATCCGGTATAAGAAAAGCAATATGCTATTGGTTTTTATGAGTTTTAACTTGGTGGCGGTAATTGGATTTGGCTTGGCATGTAGCTCCTCTTCTGGATTAATATGAATGTTGTTGAGCATTGTATTTGTTTAATGTCAAAATTTTATGAATAATGGCTTGGGGATAACTGTTGTAATCGCTGATTGAATTGCTATCAGTAAAATTTTATAATCAATAAGGTTTGTTACCTTTCAGACATTAGTGATAACTTTTAATACCAAAAAATGTCAGTTGGATCTTAGGCCATATCAGGACTGGCATGCTTCTGTTTAAATTGTTGCTGAAGGGCAGAAACGGTCATTCCTCTGACAATTCTCAACAAAGTCCCAAGTATGTGTGTGTTTTCTTTTTTACTCTGGGGAGAGAGAAGGGCAGCCTGGCTTCCCCACTGACTGGCAGTAAGGGTGTATTTCAGTAACTGAATAACAGAGCAGGTTGATGCTGGAAGAACCTTCTATCTCACCTCTACCTTCTGTAAGTCAGAACCCTCCAGGATAGGGTGACAAGGTGTGCACTCTTTCCCTTTAAAACTCAGCATAGAATGATAGATAAGCATTTTTTTCAAACTTGTCAGGATTCAGGGGGAAACATGGAGATTAGAGGTAGCCCATTGCACTTCTGGGTGCATGAGAGCTATTTGCTACCACTGTACTCAGTAAGTGCAGAAGGCTTGCTTGTGGGATTCTGCAGTAAGGCTGCTCTGAATAAATGTCCCTGAACAGTTCTGTCAGGCTGAATTGCTCTGCCCAGGGAGAAGTGTTGCAAAGGCCGGAAAGGCCACCAGGCATGTCCCTGCACTGGGTTTTTTTCCAGATGTATGCCCTTGCTGTCACACTCCTTCTTAATTAAAAAAAACCACTATATCCTTTTTTACACAGAACAAAAATAGTGTTTCCCATTTCTGGCTCTGATGGTAGAATTTTGTATGGGAATCAAAACAGTAGAAGCACCTGAGCTGGTAAGAGTTTTTTTCTCAGGCAAAAAACGCCACGAAACTGTAGATTCCAAAGAGCAGTTTTCCAGGCTGCCCCTCAGGTGCTTGTGGGGATGTGTCCAATGGGATTGTGGCATGGCTGATGTGGGGAGGATTCAGTTTATCCTGTTTCCTGCAAATACCTGCATGAAAACTATGGTGGGGTTTGGCCTTGAGTTACAGGCACATGTATGTAAGTAGAAAGTGATACATAATGGTTTTGAAAGAGATGCTAGTAAACAACTGCCTTTTTCATGTGTGTATTTGGTGTTGGGATCTCTCTTACTTTGTTTGGGCTTAATTGATTTTTCCAAGACAAAAATCCACAAGGAATTAATTATTCTCCACACTCGTGCTATTTTATTAAACTGTGTGTTGTCCAGGTAAATGGCAGTCCTACAAGCTCTTGAGAGAATCCCAGGGAGAATTCCTGTTTGAGTAAGAGCAGTATTTTCAGACACCAGCTGTCTGGTGTATTAGTTGCTCTGGTTGCTGATTTTTTTTCAGTACAGCAACATGAACTGCCTCAGATTCCTGATACTGAAACATCAGCGAAAGTTGCCTTTAGGCTTTTCTAAATTCAATGAGAAACTGGATTATTTACAGATACCTAAGTAAAGGAATTCTATTAATAGAACACTGAAAGCTAGTTCTGAGTGAAATGCAATTATGACTAATTCTTTGCACTTCAGCTAGTTGCTTTCTAGGCTTGGCAGTGTTCTCAAAAATATTTTTTAAAAATTAATTGGGGGAAGATTTCTTAAGAGCAGAAGAAAATAGTACTTCAGGATGCTACTTGTGTTTAGCTTAATCCTTCTTTTTTAATCATTACACATTACACTTCAATTTTAATCATTACAAAAAGAAATTTATTACAGACCACTGTATTTATAACAGTGATTTATTTCCAACAATAGATTGCCTCCCATGTTTGTTTTAATGCCATTAATGCCACCAGATAGTAAATATACAAATTATGACATATGGATCAGAATTAGAGGGAGGTGGGCAAGGCACACAAAACAGTGTGGTTGTTGTGGGTTGTTGTAGGAGGGGCAAAAAGACATATATGGCATTTTACTGTGCTCTACAGATCTAATTATTATTCTCATGTATTAATGAAATGTTAAAAAATGATAATCAGCCATGTTTCTGTCCTTAAAATGTACTTAAATGTTTGAAAAATGTATTTCCTAATATCTTGTCTTATTAAAGTGATGATCTAAGGGAAGAGGTTTTTTTTAAAGACAAAAAACTTGATACTGCATACAAAAGCTGTTAAAATGGGAAAATCATCTAACTTTGCTGAGTACAGTTTATGACAGATGACCCACTTTCTTGGCAGTTGAGTTCTTGGTACACACTAAAAATTCTCTGCAATATGGTCCAGTCTGTTGTTTATTGGAAAACTAGTTAGTGACAAGATTGGTACAAAATAATATAATTACATACTGGCATGATTTTTTTTCCCCCTGATAAATAATAGCTTTCATGAAGAGTTGCAGCTCCCTAGCTTTTTGCACTTGCTCACCCATTTTTCAGCCGTTCTTCTGTCACCTGTGTGATCAAGATCCTCATTCTCAGGAAGAAGCCCAGTAGTAGAACATTAGCCCGGACTGAAAAACTGCAGGCCTACTTGCAGTGTGTAAAATCATATCTATTTTTAAGTGATTAGAGGAATGCATTAGAGTAGTGCATAGTACCATGTTCAGGAGATGTTAACATAGGGATAATTTGTACTCTGTCACACTGAATATAAATTCTCAGCAGCTGTGCTAAGTATAGCTACTTCACTTTGATCTGTGCTGTTGAGAGCAGTACCTGGCTGCGCACATCAAATACCAACAGTGCATAATTTAACCTGAAGGCAAACTCATTATATCAAATGCTTGCATAGGTTTGCTCTTTGTGTAGTCCTCACCTCTAAATTTACTTCAAGAATAGCAGCATGATCAGTATGAATCATTGTGGGAGATATTGTAGGAAGAATGATGGTTTGCAATCTGCCATATTGTCTTGCTCTTTGGTTGGATTGCTGAGTTGATTTAACTTTCTACTTTCCCCCCTCTCTCTTTTGTGTAGTACAAACAAAATCCAGAAATGTTTAAACAGACAGCTCGACTTTGGGCACATGTGTATGCTGGAGCACCAGTTTCTAGTCCAGAATACACCAAAAAAATAGAAAACCTTTGTGCTATGGGCTTTGATAGGGTAAGTATAAATAACTTAAATATTTTCAGTAAGGACAGGGCAAGTTTATGTGTATAAATACAGGGAGTCATCAGTATCATCAGAATCTACTAAAGTAGATTCTCTACTTCCATGACGTTGTGTAGGTCTAATTATGCTATTTTGCTAATTATTTTCAAAAATTGGAGTTTTAAAATACTGTTACAGATAAATCTTGTGAGCTGACCCTGCCTTTTTGAAACAGTTTTTCTATCAATTATTAGTTGGGATTTAAGAAATGGTAAACTAATGTGTTTTGATTTTCTGTGAGCTTTTCATTCCACTTCCTGGAGCTGCAGGTTCACACACTGAAAATATGATCGCTTTTGTTTTCTCATTGCAGAATGCAGTAATAGTGGCCTTGTCTTCAAAATCATGGGATGTAGAGACTGCAACAGAATTACTCCTGAGTAACTGAGCCATATAGAGAGCTGCTTCTGTAGTCCAGCTTGCCCCTTCTGGAGGAGCATCACCATCTGTTATTCCTAGGATTCTATATAGATTCTCTTTCAAAACTGGCACTCTCGCCTGATGATGCTATCTAGGCACTATTGGAGACTGAAAAAAAGCGCTCTGTAAATAAAGCTAATTAAACGTCTGTGTAAATTTAAAAAGGGGAAATACTTTAATTTTTTTTTTTTTACTAAATATTGTAAAAATTCTTTGAGCTCAGCTAAGATAATGGGGGAAAACAATGCCTACTTTAGTGTTTAGCAGTGTGACAAAGACTAGCAGGAACTTGCTTCAGGATTTTGATTTAGTAATTCAGAAAGCAACATTTTGAGTGTTAGTCATCAAAATTGTTGGTGCCACTCATCACAGTTATCTTACTGTTTTTAACATGGATCCTATGTGCCTGTGGATTGACCTATATTTGCATGCTTGTACTTAATAGACATATTAGGTAGGGTTGCTGAAGAGAGCACCATTGAAATACTCAATTGCTTTTGTAACTTTTTTCCTGACAGACTTTCAAGACTTACCCAAAGTTCCAAATGGTGACCTGTTCAGAACCATTTTCTTTCTAGCTTATTAATTGGGAAACCTGATTTTCCCCTCCCTTACATCATACTGTTGATTATGTTTCATCATCTGTGGGTATTATGTGTGCCATTGCAGTAGTCTAGGGCCCCCTTTAAAAATATGTATTTTGAATTATCAGTAGTGATTTTCATCCATCATATTTTCTACACAATCATGTAAGGAGTATCCCTCGATACAGCACAAAAAGATGGAACTGGTTTCATTTCTTTTTTTTTTGATCTTAAATAGCTGTAAATTGTTCTTCAGTACACTCTGGATAATATGATTTCACAGGGTTTGAAGGAGGACAAAGCTGATTCTCCAGTGTACTGAGAATGGAAAAAAAATTTTTTTTGAGTACTTGATATGATGCAATCAGCTGTTTTTTGCAGCAGTTTTCTAGCTTTATTTTGGGCTTCAGTTTAAGGATTGCTTACCAGGTACTTTAAAATTCATCCTTGTTTGCATTTTTCTCTGGTTAACACATGGAGGCTGTGTTGGTATTTTTACTGTACATACTTCAAATGCACATAGAATTAGAAGTGTGTTCTCAATTTAGCTTTTTTTTGGATTAATGTTTCTGATAAATGAGAACTGAAATCTTACCTTGGCTTGTACATACAGTCAGTCTTTTTATTTGTATTAAAATGACATTTCATCCTGAGTGCAAAAGCTTGAAAATTATTAGTCTTGCAACTTCAAACACTAGTACATCTATTTAAAGAGAGCTGTAATGTCTTTGTGAATATGATGCTAACTTTTGAGAGTATATCTGACAAGGAAGTTCAGAGAAATCCTGAGACTAGAGAGTGGGGATTGTGGATAATGGAGTACTGTATCAGTCATCTTTTCTATGACTCTTTTGTTTTGTTCTGTTTTTTTTTTTTCTCCTAAGCTGTGGATTAATGGGGTGGGGAAATATGTGCCTGCTTGGGGTTTTTCTAGAACTGTGAAGTACAAATTGAAATAGTTTTGCACTTCATGGTCTGTTTATAACTCATACTAGATGAAATCAGGAACATTATGGTATCTGTTAAATACCTGGAGCATAGCAGTAGGGGAACAAAACCAGAAAATGGAGCTGTCAAGACCTGGCTGGTTCTGGGATGTTCCCTGTACTGCTCTGTCTGATGTGTCCAAACTTAAAATAGGGCACAGACAGCAAATACTTTGAACTCATATCAGTGCAATACTAAATGCATTTGCTTAGTCTTTATATTTACTGCTTTTTGAAGTGTAGTCAGTGATTGGTTTTCTTGAGTTAGTGTAAATCATTTGCAATGATGCCAAAGGAAATGAGTTGTTTTGACTTTCCTTATATTTATTTATTTTTTTAACAAGAAGCTGCTACTGTTCAGCTGGTTTGCTACGTGAAAACCAGGGACAGTAGGAAACTGGCAAAATGCTACTTGTGTTAATCTCAAGTTGCTGTCTTTTCTGTTATACAGGCTAAGAACTTCTTGATTACATCAACACCTTTTTTTTTTTTTTTACCCTGGTGGTAAATTTGAATTGCTGACTACTTTCCCTTGTTCTTCGCTGCTATTTATCAAAAGAAAGAACTAGGAAATCATTGTCGGGGACATAAAACTTCTCAGTAACGGGCTTCTGAACGTATCTTTGATAAGACCAGTCTCCTAAGAACAGCAGGCTTCTCCAGCAGTATGGAAAGTGATAAAGGAAGCCAGGGAAAGGGAGAGAGGGGGAAAAGAGGTTCTTAGGTGAGCACAGTCATCTCTGAAAGAATGCCCTGTTAAGTTTTACTTCTCTCATGGAGTTACCTCATTTTCTTCTCTACTGCAAAACACCTGTCTTCCCCTTCCCCCTTATGTATAAATGTATTTATACATTTGGATTCTGGATTTTGCCCTCCATCCATGTGCTCGGTAGCTTAATGCTAGCTCAGGTGCTGGCAGGAAGCTTCTCAAGAAGTGAGCTGGGAAGGCAACATGACCCAGCATGAAGGAGACATCTTTGGCCTGAAGTCCCTCTGAATTTTGACATGTGACTCCTTTATAAGGAATGTTTTTGTATTCTTGGTAATTATCAGAGTTGAATATAGGGATAATGTACAAGGTTAGATTAACTGCAGCTGGGGCTGAGCCCTAGGAATTCTGCTGTTAGTGTTCAGCTTATCATTGTGACACATTGTACATACAAATGGTAGTTCTGTTTTCTGTATCACTGAACATCGCTATATTCAGGGCCCTGTGCATTCACAGACAAAGAGTTGCTGTGCAGCCCACTCCAGCTCTGGACTCAGGCTGTACATTTACCACTCCTTGCAACAGGAACATGAAACGTGGGTACAGTGGCTAAGTACAAATAAATCATGCATTGTCTTCCTCTCTTGTGCCAGAAGATGGCTTGAAACAGTCATTTTGAAGTCTAAATGGCTCCATTTTTCTAAACAAGGTATTGGTAATAACACTTACGGATTACCAGAGCATCCATTGGATTTCACTGTTAAGCATTTCAACGTGCATCCAGCAAAGTGGTTTATCCTATCTTACCCAGTTCCTCCAAGAGCAAAGTACAGCTTTGTTCAGAGGTAGGGAAATGCCCTTTCCTGTTGCCAAAAGCCTCCATTTTTCCATGAGTACCAAAAGCCTTGGCTGTATTCCACCCCCTTGCCAAATTCACAGCTTCCTCCCATTCCTTCTGTGAACAAACTGTCTTCTCAGAGTGACAAATTGGTGCATTTTGGAGACAAAACCCCTTAGGAACATATCCTGGAAAGATGCATCATTTAGTGCATTCTGCATATTGCAAACTTTACTATTTTGTTTAAAGCTTTCAACAGAGTACATGGGGCCTTGACTATAATTGGTTCGGTAGCATTTATGAGCAATTAGGTACTACTGGTGTATGAATATGTCTTAGTTTTTTTCTAATTATCACTGTATTCAACTGTTTTCCATGTAAATTAGTATTGGAATACTGACATAAGGAATATAGAAACTTTTTTTGTTGTTGTCTGAAAGGAGGAATTAAATAGCCAGAAAGAATCTTACCTTGTAACACCAAATCTGCATTAGATGGTGTGGGTAACAGAAACATTTAAACTATGCAAATTTAAGCCTAACAGCTGTGACTCAGACTAGGCACTTCAGAGCTTATGGATTGCTTATGTCATTTGGGAAGGGAGAAGGGGAGTGGGGGGGGAAATCAAAACGAAGACTCAAGCGAGAGTTCTCGTTTCACTGCATTGGTCATGCACTGTGTCGGGAAGTTCCGTTTTTAGCGCAGGAGAAGTCAACTGTGCATGTCCCTTGTTCCCTTCTGAAACACCACCAAAAGCTGGCTTAGACTTGGAGGCTTGCCTGAAGTAGGAAACATTAAATTATTTAGCAAATAAATTGGTTTTACTTAAATGCTGATGAGCAGAGGCAATGAGAAGGTGAGGTGTCCTCTCCTGTTCTGTTTTGTTGATGGAGCTGGTGAGTGGATTTGTGACTAGGTGCTTAATTTTGTATGGTTTTGATAAGCAGCTGGCTCAACAAGAGATAGCAAAAGTGCATTTCATCAGCATCTGTTGCATCATGGAACTAAAGCATGAAAGTCAAGATGCTTGTGGGTGCCTAAAGCCTCTTCTGGGAAGACCAAATAGACGTTTTCAGTGTTACCATTGTTTTCCAGGCACAGCTTTCTCCTAGGGCTAGGCAAAGGGGCAATCACTTTTCTTGCTAGTTTTCTGATCTGTTCCAAACCTATCCGTGAATGATGTAGGCAGCTCTTCCTGCTTGTGGTGTTTGTGTCATCAGCTGATTCATCATCAGACTCACAAGACCAACTGTTGTCGACGCATTTGGCTTCTGGCTTGGTTATTCCAGCTGCAGTGCTCTGTTGGCAGCAACCTGACTTTGGATTTGTTCTCACTGGACAAACCCTTGTGAATCATTTGCCGTGTACTGTGCTGTGCTGTTCAATCTGCTGTTACCTGCTTTGTAGGCATCAAACTGGCTCCAGGATCGGTCATGGTGCTGAGCCCTTCATCGATAATGTAAGTTCAGGTCAGGGCTCCACAGCAGAGGAAATGTACTGTGACAATGCCGTGCTTGTCTGGTGTACAATCTGCAGCGACTGCTGCTGCTCTGGTGCAGTGTCTGAAGAAGGCTGCCATCGTAGGAATGCTGATGTCAACAGCTGAAGAGCCCTGCTTTTCACTTACCTTTTCCATCCTAAATTCTGACTTTTCTAGTAAATAAGTATTTACCTATAAGTACTGCAGGAGGTTGGTTCCTGAGCACCAGACTTCCTGCGGAGGCGGAACAGGGGTGGGGAGGCTGGAATGCAGCATCAGTGTTTTTTGTCTTGAAAATAAAAAATACAGAAACACTTTTGTACACAAACGATTTTTAAAATAAACACATTTTAAAAGATGTTGATTTTTCACTGGGAATGCTTAACAATAAATGCATGTTTCCCTGAAAACAGTTTTCATTTTATTTCTGGCAATTCAGATTGTTCTAAGAGTACAGGGTGTACTGCCTCCATGTCAGCAACAAGAGAGAAAGGGATGATCATTTTCATGGTGCACATTAAAAATTTTTGAAGAAGAAAATTGTGTAAATAGAAGTTGTGTAATATTTCAACTAGGACTGCCTCTTGTGATGGCCTGACCATCCTGCACCACCTCTTGTCTCCTTTCAAAGGCTGCATCTGAAGAAACAAAGCTGGTACCACAGAGGAAGAGTTCTCTCTGGATTTCCCTGCACGGCTTATTTTCATGTCATCTCTGTACATTTTAAACTGTGTACCTCAAACTGCAGTGGGTTCATGCACAGGGAGGTGACAGCCTGGTGGCTAATGGCACTGCCCTGCTGCTCAGCTGTAGAAGAATCTCAGAGGGATGATGACTATGGATTTACTACTACCAGTACAAACCACTCTTTTGGCATTTGTCAGCATTTGTTAAATGGAGTAAAGCAATTTGAAGACAGTGGCTGCACAGCTGAAGCAAGGAGCAGTGAGTTTGCTGTGAAGCTGGTTGTAATATTGTGTTTCAGATCTGCATCCCATCTTCAGGTGCGTGTTTGTCCCTGGGCAGGTTTCTGGGCAGGCTCTGCCAGCTGAGATAGTGCTGCACTGTTTTATGGTGTAAGATGTTGTTTGGGTTTTTTGTTTAATTTTACTGTCATCAGGAGCTGTGTCGTATTGTGGTACCTCATTCTTTAAGAGGGGTGAGGGAGAGGGAGCACTCCCCAGTCCCTCTCCTGCAGGTCTTAGCCTGACATTAATTCAGATTTTTAAAAAGGCACCCAATTTCCCCAGTTCGTGTAGTTAGACACTGACATGAGTAACTGAGAGCTGCTTTATACTGAAATACTTGTGAAGTTGTCCAACAGCCTTGTCATTTCTTCCAGCGCCGCAAAACTGGAAGTGAGTTCACAGCTGAAATGGACTGATGGTGCTTGCTAGCTTGACTCGTCCTGTACTTAGTTTTCTGTTTCAGTGGCTGTAATACTGACACATTTGGCTCTCAGACGGGTAACTGATACCTCCAATACAGCAAATCCAGGATTTTAAATTGTTTTTAAGGTCAAGTCTGGATCTGGAGCACCCGTGTCTGGTATAATGTCAAATAAATTACATTGCTTCATTTAGTGGCTGCTTTGTGTTGAAATACGAGTGTTCTTTAGGTGGGTTTATTACTGTGTAGCCTACTATAAAATAAAGAGTAATAAGCTGGGCTGATGAGGAAAATATGGGGGGGAGGGGGAGGTGGGAGAGAATCTGTTTTGTGCTGATGATACCTAAGCCACCAGACCCCTTTAGCGTCCCAAGTCCTCCACGTACAGCTGCCTTTGCTCGCAAATGGTGCAGGGCATGGGTTTGTGGCCCCCTGCTCCTGGAGTGGGTGGGGAGAGGGACAGTGCCATGGTCTCTTCCATTTGTCTTTCCCAAACCTCTTCTCACAACTGGCAGTTTAAAAACATGATGATGGTGAATAGTCAGATCTCCTGCTGACCCTGAGAGGTTTGGGAAGTTCCCTGCAGCTGAGCCACATTACTGTATCAGGGCAAAGCTGCTTATCCCCATTTTTACACTTCTTCCTGCTGCCCAGGTGCAGAGGTGGGTAGGAGGGTGCCTTTCTTGAAGGAGGAACATTTGGCTGGTTACAGCCCTCCAAAATAGGAGCCAGTTACGCACCAAGATGTATTCTGGTTCAATGGTTGGTCCCATTTCACACTGCAGTCAGTCACAACAAAGAATGGGCACTGGAAATTCTGTCATTGCCACAGCTTTAAATTTCCATCAACACAAAGCTGGAGAACAAACACCAAACATAAAGTGAGTCCTGGGTGTTTCTGGAAATGGTGGCCATCACACCTTGCTGCAAGAAACTGTTGGGTGTGAAGTGGCTCTGTAGAAGGTGGCCTAAAGGATCCAAAGCTGTCAGTGCAAATGGAATGCTTATGCACCTGATGTTTAAAGCTTTTGCTGTTAAAGAGGCAAGAAATGAATCCTGTGTATGAATGACCTGCTGGGATGGGGTCTTGCTCACTCTTTGCTTGGCATATGTCTTACCCACCATAGCTTATTCCACATTCCAGTCCTTTAATGGTCTGAACCACATCACAAATACTGGGATAAAGTGTCTCCAGGCCATGCTTATCAGGAGAGAGAACTATTTGGAAGAAAACATGTATGAACAAAATAGTTACCAAAAGTTCACTGGGTCAGACAATGCTGAGGTGGAAGGGGAAAAAAACAAAGCACAAACCAACCCCAAACATTTCTTAAAAACAGGGGAAAATTCATTCTTTGTATTGTGTGCCGTTCTTTTCACCTGTGAATGGTTCTCATTTGTGAGGAATTCAGGAAGGGAAGCGCAGAGTCCTGAACCTTGAGAGGGAAAGCCCAGGTACCAGCACAAGCTGGGACAACTGTAAAGCAGCTTGGCAGAAAAGGACCTGGGGGTTTGGGATCTGGGCCAAGCTGAACGTGAGCCACCAACCTGTGCTCGTGGCAAAGGCAGCAAACTCTTCTGGGCTGCATGAGGCAAAGTGTCAGCAGCAGCTGAGGGAGGTGATCCTGCTGCTCTGAACAGCCCTGGTGAGGCCACATCCAGCAGGAATGCCAGGCCCTGCTCCACTGGGATGGGCTGGAGGGAGTCAGCTGTCCACACAAGATTGTGTACTCAGGGGATCTGTTTCATGGGACTGCAAAAGAAGCAAATAGACACAAAAGGGCCTACATCCTGCAAGTGTGAATTGACAAAGCTCTCTTAATAGCAGAAAGGTTAAAAAACCCCACCATCAACGCCAAAATAGAAACAACCTATGTTCTGGCTTAAAGGTATGTTTTGGAAAGAAAGCAGCTCAGTGATGCAGAACCAAATGACATTCTGCTATCATCTTGGCCAACTGCTCTGGACAGCTTCCAAAACCACCCTCATGGAAGAATGCATGCAAGGGAAACGCTTGGAGCAGGAACCCTGCTCTGTTCCCCGGCAATGAGTACCCCTGGCATGTTGTGCAGGTCCCATGTAGCAGCAAGAAGGAGCTTGGACACAGCAGGGTAAGTGGTCTTCTTGAGGAGAAACTCATTACCATTTTAAGGCTCAAGAGCGACCAAATAAACAACAGACCTGAGCTCTTGAGATCTGAGGAAGCTGGCAAATCTTAGTAAAATTTAACAGCAGGCTCCTATGCCTCTGATTGTAGCTCTGGAAATAGAGGTGCCCTCAAAAATGGCCAAACAGCACCAAATACGTAGTGGTTGCACAGGAAAATAGTGTGTTGGTCAGACAGGACATTCTTGGAGAAAGTGTGTAAGGAGATGGAGTGAAGGCAGTGGGAAGGAAGGCTGAGAAAAGGGAACTGGAAAGGGCACTAGGAAAAGGCACCAAGTTATTTTGTCATGCTCACACATGGAGTGTGCAGAGCACCTTCCTTGTCCATATCCCAACCAGAATCCTGTCCTGGTGTAACAGCATGAGGAAGGATGAACACTGGTTGCTGCTACCACCATCCAGAAAAATTTATCCAGGTTACTGATTACTCTCTCCTTTCCAGGGAACACTCAGGGATGGAAGCAGGTGATGGCTTGAATGATGTGGGCAGTGACAGTCTCACCTGACTTCACAGGAAGCAGAGAAGAGTTTACGTGTGGGCAGCAGGGAGCAGCGAGCAGTGCAGGGCACCCTGCATGTGCTCTGGAGACAGCATATAAACCTCCTGACAGGAGACTGATGGCTCAGACCTCTGCCATCAGCATACACCCAGCTTCTTTCTGGTTTGGGGACAGTACCTAAGGCATAGCGTGACTCCCCACTTGCTTTACAGCATCGGACCCAACACCAAAGAAACAGCCATAACCACCTTCCATCTCTTCCAAGAGCTTTGATGCATCAGAGTCAACACATCAATTCCCGCTTCCAGGGCAATGAGAGAATTAAATGCCTGAACTAAGAAGCAGAACATGTATTTCTTGTTCTGGAGCATGCCCAGCTTGCAGCATTGTGAACACACACCTGAGCTCTTGTGGCTGGCAGGGCTGTAGGATGATGCTCAGTATTCCAGAGCTATTTGGTCACGCTTTTTGCCTGAGCTGGCAGGTTGCTGAGACTGCACAGCTGCCAGCATGACCTAAGTGAGTTACAAACTGGCTTGGACCAGTGAAAAGCAGATGTCTCCTCATGGCTGTGCCTCCTCACCAAACAACACAAGACTCAACAGCACCACCCACTTGCATTGCCCATGGAGGTCTTGGTTCTGCTGACCATGGATGGAGCTGCATAGCTGGCAATGACTCCACCAGGTTCAAAATTGAATGGCTCCTCAGTCATTTCTTGCCCAAGCTGAAGGGGTCACCATGAGCCTAACTTCCTCTGGTTGGCTCGCAACACCCAGCCACGCAGGCCGACAGTCCTGGTAAGTGTCAGGACTTTCCCTAGGCAGAGAGAAGATGCCCTGTTCCAAGTCAGAAAGGTCTTTCCAACAGATGAACAGGAGGATTTTTTCTAATGGTATGATGACTGCCCTTTGCCTGATGAGACACTAGGGGTCTGAGGAACATGCTCACAGCATCTTCCAGCACGTGTGATACCGACCGGGTCTGGCCGCAGAGCTGCTCCTACCAACTGCAGACTCTGTGTAACTGTGCCTTTGGCGTTTTTGGCCTGAGTGAGCAGGAGGTCTGAACTGCAACAAGCCTTTGGCTGTGGTCCCACTCATCTCTTTACAAGCACGTGCACAGGCCAAAAACTTGCTCATCTCCTTTCAGACTGCAAAAAACAGGGCTTGGAAGTTCCCCAGAGTCAGAGATGTTCCCATTCTGAATCTGAAGTATACTTCAGGGAGTGATTTGTTGAAGTAGTCATCCTGTGGGTCACCACACTGACTCAGTGCTAAGGAATCTCTGATGGGAGTACTGGGTCATTCATTTGTTTTGGTCTCTCATTTAGAAATAAGAAATAAAAGTACATCCTGGATCCACTCTCCTGCCTCAGGCTATGCAGCTAGAAAGGCACAGGTTCCACTTCCAACTTCTGCTCCTGAGGAAATTCTGTCTTGTTTTCTGTCTTTGAGGAACTGAGGCAAATCAATCCACAGAATGTGTGGATCAAAAACTCTTAAGGAATGGAAGCTACTGATGGTCTTTGAAGTTTAAGAGTATTTTATAGTATTGTTTGAGCTTCCTTCTGGCCATCTGAATACCTGGGGTACTCAGCAGCATGATGATTCCCTCCTGTCAGAAATTCAAGCAGGGGAAGCCTTCAAGGGACACAAAAAGTGCTGCTGTACAGAAGGACTTTGCTCCCTGCTTTTTAACACCTTGCTGCTCCCTCTGCAAATCTGTTCTTGCACCCAGATACAGTGCCCTGGGCTGAAACTAGCCACTCTGTCACTAATGCTTGGTTATCAGCTCTGTGAACCAGCAGCCAGGCTGGCAAGTCGACATCATAGCCCAATTTCTTTAGTGTGGGCTGTTTCCCTGAGCACCAATTTGAGATTTCATTTTCAGGCATAAACAGAACTATTACTGCTGATAAAGACAATAATGAAACACACAGGCAAGAGAACTAGGATTCACATGGATGATTTCTTTAAGAAGCAAGTTCCTTGTGTATTGCAAATGTTTGGTGGTCCCAAATCTTCCTTCATCTTTAGAGGAAACAGTTCAGCTGTTACAGCCCCATCAGTTAACTTGACATTCAAGAGCCAGTCTGATGCTGAACTTGGTCCAACAATGTGAGCTAAGTATCTAATAGCTGGAAGCACATTTTAGGTAACATTTTGTTATTTATCAGTTCTAAAACTTACAGGGCTTGTCAGCACGTGCAGAAAAGGTTTGTAGTGCATGTTATTTCTCCTGTTTAAGATTGCTCTAGACAACATTTTTTTAATCCAAAACAACTATTCAGATTTAGTTTTGTTGAGTGGTAGAGGTTTAATTTAGTACATTACAAAGTATGTTCTCAGAACAGCTTTCTTGTGTTACTGTGATGAAAGCTGTGCAGTCCAGGCATCAGAAGACAGAAAGAAACAAAAATAAATGTATGTCTGCTAAGAAACACAGCCAGACTTTTATGAAGATGGGAACTTAAAAGATGGTAAGAACTTAGCTCTAACTATGTAACTGAATGTGAAACCTCAGCACCTTTAAATCCTACACTGGTAAAAAGCCATAAAGACTGGGTTTTATTAGGCTTCCCATTAATTGCACATTAACAAGTGAAGAACTCTGAGCATCAGTTTCCTTATTGTAATGGGAGAACCCCCACTCTTATGTACAATATTTGAAAACTGATATATGGCCAAGTACATACACCCCACCCTCCCTTTTCTCTGAAACACTTCATCTTCAATTCTGGAGTCTTATACTCATTACTCTTTAATAGATCTTAATTTTAAGGCTTCAGCAGCACTAGCAATGCATCAATTACATCTGTATAGGAATGGTGGCTGTGCTCTGTCCTGGTTCTCCAGGCTGCCCCTGTGTGCTGTCACTGCTCCGGGCCCCTGGCCTGGGGTGCAGCTGTGACACAGGGGTGTCACCCCACCCATGGCTGGGCCAGCTTCTGGAAAGAGTCACTGGGGGCCACCTTTCTGGTAGTTCTTGTAAGCTGCATTTTGGCTCAGCCAATTATGCTCAGCATAATTTGCTACATGAATGTACCAAGTGACTCTACTGACAGTCAACATGTAAAAATAACTCAAATTTCCTCATTAAAAAAAAACAGAAAAAACCTCAATGTAATTTCATCTGGAGAAAGACAACTGAAAACCACACTCTGAGCATGGTTATGAACCTCCAGAAACCTCTTCTAACCTTTATCATTCTATGATGATTGAGTAATGTGACTAATTAAAAACTGCCCAAAAAAGATAAAAAGGAAAAAATCCAGTAATTATCCACTCCATAAAAACCAAAGCTTTTGGAAATAAATCTGAATTACTTGCCAGATTTGTCAAGTCTAGATTTCAGACCACTCTTAAAGACAAACCACGAGGTATCAGAAGTCATTTCTAAGAAAAGGCAAGTTTCTTTTCCAGATAGCACCAGAAAATTTTTAACTAAAACATTTTAAAATTAGTTTAAACCAAAATACTCTAACTTTTGTGAGAGGCAAGTATTTGACCAGAGCACTGAAAGAAACTGCATTATAATCAGTAAATCCACCTTGTGAAATTATTTTAGTTTTAGAAATCAAACCTCTGATAGATGTGTAATTGAACAATTTTAAAATCTCCTCTCTGTCAAAAGCATTTCTAATCCTTCAGGTCAAAGCAGTGCAGGTTGCTTTAGAAGGGGAGCTGCACACACTGCTTTATGCACAAATCCTGATTTCCTGTTACAGAGGAAAAGTAACATCAGCTGTACACTTGCTAAGAGAGACTTCAGTCATGTTGAAGCGCACACAACTGCACTCCAACCATTTTAGGAGCACAAGCAATCCCTAACTAATGCCACCAGTATCCAGCCCTTCTATATGCATCATGGGATTTCAAAACAATTTGCAGAAGAGAAATGGGGAACTGAGCAGTGGGAAGCAAACTCCTCACTGTCACTCTGCAGACCAACCCAACCCCCTTCACAAGACAAAGCACTGTAACTTCACCTAAAAAACTTTTTAACTACCTAACTGTCTGCATTACAGCTCCTTCGCTCTGTGCAGTACTTCTGTGAATGTCCAAGCCCATGTACAGACACAGCAATTAAGTTTTCTGTGAAAGAAAAAAAAAAAATTAAAAAAAGACCGCCATGTGACACCTAGAAGCGTTTATTTTATGCAACAAACTTAAATATGATCATGTGTACATAAAAGTGTACACTGTATCTATGCTGAACAATGCCAGGAAACATAATATTGATGCAACAATCTTCTAAAATAAACATTAAAAAATGAGCCTGGACAGGAAGACAAAATGCAAAACAGACTTACTTCCAATCAGCACAATGCTTAAAATTGAGAGCAATCCTAAACATTTCCAACTTTCCTTACAAAGCTGCCAAAGTCCAACTATTTTTAAAAACTGATTTTTTTTTTCTTTACATCAATAATAAAAATCTGGTGACAAACATTATAAAATCAAATGCTGGACTGTCTTTACTCCTTTAAAATTTAGAATATTCCAACAGAACCGCAGGAGTAAAAACACTTAAAAGTGATATATGTTTTTATAAAACAAACATCAATATGTACATTTATTGCAAATTATATTAAACTAAAATGGAGGGAAAATTAAAAAATGAAATGTCTACTTGCGAATTAATAATAATTTTAAGTGATTACTTTCCCACTCTGATAAAAATCAGAAAGCAACATTTATAAAATTGCCACCACATGACTTTTCATAGCAGGGAACTGAAATCTGTACATCTTATTTTTGCAGAAAAGTAGGCAGGCAGAAAGAATTATACATAAAACAGTCTCCAAAAGTAAAGCAAAAAAAAATTTTTGTCTTTTTTTTTTTCCTCTAGTCTTGTTTAAAATCCATTCAGTAGACTTCTACCTTTTCTGTGAAACATGGGAATACCTGGCTCTAGGATCATGAATTTTCAATGTCAGTGTAAGGACCTTCTCTGACTTTCTTTAAAAAAAAATGCAGCATGAAAGTTAATGGTGTAAATACACTTTTAAACTCCAGAATGCAGGAACTGGAACCAAGTGTTAAGCAATTTGCTTAATTATTGACTTTTCATAAAAAAAGTCTCTGGGGAAATAAGTACAGATGCTTTTAGCCTCTTTCTCAAGAGTTTCTGCTTTACATTTCCATTGAGAAGGATTAATTTCATGTGAAAGGGAAGCATAGTTTTCCTTCTGGTTTCAGAGCTGAAAGCTGTGTGTTTTGAAGTAATTTCAGTTCCTGTACAGGAAATTCTGAATCCTAGTTTTTGCAGAAGCTTGGAGCATGCCTTTATTTGGCCTTCATTTCCTCCCTTTTCGAGCAAGTTTTCTTTTTACCTTTATGAGAGGAGAAAAGAAATGAAAGTTAATTGTAAGGACGTGGAAATTACAAGTTATTCTGAATCAAAATCCCACCAAATACTGTTTATATTTTAGCTTTTACACTCTTTATACTGTGATTCTTCCAACTCCATCTTGTATCTTCCCAATAATTACATAATTGAATACAACTGAATTTCCTGATTGTATAGCACGACTTCCTATAAACTTGAAACTACACAACTTGAATTGTGCAATTCATAATTCCAAAACCGAGTAATGTTTTATCAGCATAAACATAAACAGTTATCCACTGCTTTCACTGGAATCAGAGATTAAGAACAGTAATTTCATCTAATTAACTGTAATTACCAAGGTTTACAAAAACCGCCCATTTTACTTCAGAATAGGCACTACTTCAAATGTTTTCCAAGTATTTACAGTAACTTGTACATGTCTACTTAAAAGCAACAAACCTCTTAGACAGAGCTTTTTTTACACACAAATTTCTTTGATTTCTTACTGTACAAACTACAATAAGGAAGTAAAAACAGAATTGTCCTATATAAGATGCCTGCTACACCTTAAGGAAGCCTCCCTCTGCTATCTCTGTATCCTCAGTATCTTCCTGGCTGCTCCCACAGGCCTTAAAAAGATCCATTGCATTTTGAGAGTATTCTGAACTTGAGTCTATCTCCAACAGTGAATCTCCATCACTTCCAAGCACCTGGCTTCTGAAAAATGTTAACAATGTTTTGGTATTTTGTCCAAGAAACACTCAGATATTACACATTTTAAAGATGTTATCTGATACAGCAGCTTATTAAAGGCTATGGATAGTACAATTTGGTTTGAAGACTTGAAGAAATTTGACATATTAAACAAGCATTGCAAGGCAGTACACGAATATTACACTCTTAACATACAGAACATTTTATTGGTGTACAAAGCTTACTCTGAGAAGAAAAGGTAAAACTATTTTTGTTCAAAGTCCTCTGCAAGATCTTCAACTTACAAATCTCTAGAAAAACTATTCCAATGATTCTTTCTTTCTTTAGATTAAATTTTCATTTCTTAGAGCACACTGATTTGCAGACCTTATTGCTCTACCACTTCGGACACTTTTGCATTAATTATGTACCAAGTCCAGCAAAACAGGCCTCTCATGTTTATGCACATTATGAATTGCTTGTATTGCAAACCAAGTCAACACATTTAAACACTAAAGTAGCCCAGATTATCATATAAAAGCTGTTTTCTTGTTTATGAAGTTCCAACTGTTAATTTTCAGTTACTTAAAATAGACATTACAGTACAGCTAACATTAAAACAAGAACAGACCCAAAATATCAGGAAATAGTTACAGTTGGAATTACAGATTTTCCTGTGCACTGAAGACAGTCAGTTTCCAAGCCTTTGCTATCAATGAAGGGAAGCATAGCAGAGTAGCCAAATACTTGTGTGCCTGGCACACTGAAACACCATCAACTCTTAGTTCCTTTACAGCAATGCTAGGAAGGGGAACCAGGACGCATAAAAATAATATTTGGTGAAAATAAGTTAAAATAAGTTAAGTTTATCCTGTTGTGACCAAACAAATCAAGTTCTCCAATTCCAGCTGCCCAGGCACTATGAAAACCAGAACTCAAGGCAACATATGGTTTACCATGGCATCTGCTGTGGTTTAATTGTGCCCTTAACTATGCTAGGTCTGTTATAATTGTAAATTCAGGGTCTGACTTGAGACAGGAAAGGACCACCCGCCCATGTATTTCATTATTTATTTTTACCTCTGTAGATCAATTTGTCTCTGTGCTGCTGCTGGCTTTTTTGCTGTGTCTTGCTGTTTTGGTGCTTTGGCATTACCTGCCTCTAAACTCCCTGTACTTTCTTGGTTGGCTGCTGCCCTCTTCCTTCCCCTGACGGGGGGTTTGTTTGTTTCCTCGTTTTTTGCAGTGGTACCCTGAGGTTCCGGTTTGGTTGGTCGCCCTCTTCTGGTTTTTGCTGCCAGCGATGGGCCTGTTTCTTCTACACTTTTTTCTTCTGTTTTTTGATGAATATTCTCAGTTCCAGATGCTGTTGCTGTTCTTTTTTTCCCACGTTCAGTGCTATTTCCTTGTGTTGTCTGATCAGAATTCATCTCCTAGAAAATAAAAATCATCAATGTGAAGAAAAAAAACATTGCCAAAGGCAAACCTGAATTGTTACCTCCCTCCAACAGAAATGGGAATTTTTAAAACTGTGAGTACTGTTATGAAAACACATCACATGGTCTTAGACTTAGCAATAAGTTTTACTAAATGGGATTTTGGATCTTATCATTGCAAAAGTATTTTCTACATAGTGTGTAATGTTAGTACCTGCACCCAATGTATCTTTTAGTGGTGTGAGAGAGATTACACTAAGAATAATTATCTTTATGAGTTCCTCTCATGATGGCCTTTTTGGACAAGCTCCTTTTACCGTTTCTTTGTTAAATGACAGGAGAAAACTGAGGAGCAAAAGAATTATTCCAATACAGCAGTATTTACTATTTACTTCCATACATGCAAATTTTGTGACCAACATTCAGTAAAGGTGCAGTTTACTGAAGACCTAAGTGCCAGTAAAGAAATACCCAAGGCTTGTAGGGAATGAAGAAAGAAGTGAAGAGATCACACCAAAAATGAAACTTGCTGTGTTTGTTATTCTTTCATCATGTCTGAATAGGTATGGCCTACATGCATGTTTATCTCAACACTGAACAAGGTAATGAAGTGATTAAATACCATGAAGAGGTGTCTGTACATATGAAACAGAAAGGGTTAGCAATGTACTTCTCTACACAGAGCAGTATTCATATGGAATTAAAGAGGAAGCAAACTGGATGCTAAGGCTTCATTTGAATACTGACTTCCAAACCAGCTGGGAGAAGGAGCAGAGAAGAGGCTACTGAAGAAGTATGGATGGGATGACTTAGCAATTTCAAACAAACCAATGTCACTATTCCAAGTGCTGTATCTGAACCAAGGACTTTTTTGTTAAATATTCTACTGTTATTTCTTATGTGTTCAAGTCAGTCAGGCAATCTCTGTAATCTTCACTACTGTTCTAGCATCTTCATAGTAGCTACTTACTACTGCTATTCATATGAACTTTACAGATTCTCTGAAATTTCAACCTCAAGAACCTAGAAAGCATTTTGAAGGTTTACTTTATATGTGCTTTGCCTAGCTTTTCTGTGTGATGATACAAATCCAAAACACCTGCTTATTACTCTGATTTCATCTAATAAAAAGAGATTAAGCAGATACATAACTTCTCAAAAAGCCTAAATCATTACAAAAATCTATTTTAAATCACAGAATCATCTAGGTTGGAAGCAATCTCCAAAAATCATCTTGTCAAACCTTTTGACAGTGGGGCCTCATCCAGGGCCTTGACAAGTCAAGTTATGAACACTGATAATCCACCACTTTTCTGCACAGTCTGTTCCAGTCTGTCTAAATTTCTCAACAAGGTAGACTTTTTTGTGTTTTTTTTCCTGCTTGCATCCAGACAGAATTTCCCCGGAAGCAACTTCTTCCAGTAGCCTTTTGTCCTTCCAGCAAGCAGCCTTGAGAATACTTCCTTCTGTCCATCTTTTCCATAAATACCTTTTAGATATTGAAAGACTGATTGATCCTCTCCAAGGCTTCTCTAAGCTTGCTTTCTTCTAAGCTGAACAAACCCAACACTTCAAACCCTTTCTTCACACAACAACTTCTCTATGCCTTATATCTTGGTGCCCCCTGCAAGGCAGTCTCTAGTTTTTCAGTATCTGCATCAAACCAAGGAGGACACAGTATTGCAGGTATGGCCTAATGAATGTCAAATGATGAGGAATAACCACATCCCTCTATCTTCTGACTACTCAGGACATTACTCAGCTTGCTGCCCTCACGGCAGCCAAGGCACACAGCCAGCTCATGCTCTGTCGGGTTATCCACTGGGGATGGTCCCCCAGGTCCTTCCCAGCCAATGTGCACTCCAGCCAGGCAGATCCCAGCATGTTGTACAGCTGCTTGAGTTTAATCTATCCCAGCTGCAGGACTCAACTGTGCTAAAATCCATGCTATTTTATGTTTTATAAGTTAAAAAATCATTATGGTTTACACAAGGTGTTCTCGCTTTAATGAAAGGGGGGTGAACCATACAATATATTTTTAATAGTTTAATTAAGATTTTAGTTGTGAAAAATTCCAAAGTTAGCTGTTTATTTCATCCTGTAGGACCACTTGACATTTTCTTGGCAGTAATTTCAGTTAAAGCTGTTAGAGGGGTGAACTTTCACTCTGAATCCCAGGCTCACTGTTACTTATATTGGAAAACGCAGAATAAACGTGGGAATACTTTGGAATTTTAGAAAGGAAGAATGAATCCATTCAAATGAGTGCTGTAAATTACTCTAGATAAAATAAATGGTCGTTCTGAAGATAAGGGGTCTTCTATTAGGCTAGGAAACTGACAGAACTACATGAAATGAAACTGGATACTACCAGTTCCTCAGAGACCACCTGAAATGATGTGTACTGAAAAAAACCCCAATGTCAAGCTTATTACAGACACACAGTCCATAAAACCCCTGGACATACCTTGTTTTTCACAGGTTCTGTCTTTGCTGGTGTGACTGAAATAATCCTCACAGGATTTTCATCATTTTCACTGACTCCGGTTTCTGATATATCTGAACTTTGTTCCCTGGAAGTATCATGGAAGATACAATAAAATAAAAATATACAGAAAGGAAAAAAAAAATGTTTGCAATTACTGGAGGTAAAAAAAAGGGGGTGGGGAGGGGAATCAATGCAATAGTCTAAATTAGTTTAAAAACAACTGAATTTGTCAGAATCCACACTTTTTTTCTTTTAAATTTTCTTTCCCAGAACTGGGAAAGGTCTGAAAGGAATTGGCTGGTCATTGAGCCAAATCCTTTACCACAGGCACATCACCGTATAATGACTTTAGCAAACTTAAAGACCAGAGCTTAAAATAGGCTGTGTTCTTTTCCCAGATAGAAAGAGCCCACATTGGAAAATGTAGTGAAGAATAATTAACACCAATAATGCCACACCTTCACAGAAAAGAACAAAAATGATAAAACCAAGATTATTACAACTTATATCATGCACACTTGCAGAACAAATTCTGAATGCAGTTATACTTCCCTTACGAAATGCAGCAACCAGAGTTGACTTTCTCTGCTTTCTTTAAGCCTTTATTTTAGTCAGGTAATCAATTCCAAACCAAATTAAACAATACTAAAATTTGAAAGTGTAAACTTTTTCCAGATTTACAACAAATTTTGAAACTATGCATCCATATAGAAATAACGCTTGCTAGAAGAAACACTGAGTATTGCGATCATATGTTGCATCTTTCCACTGAGACTCTGGTCTGCTTCAACAAGCTCTTTTTATCATTTTTAATCTTACATAGATCAGAGTATTTCATCTGTATTAAAAAAGTTTCTTGTTTCCAGTCAGGATTAATCCTAATTTATACATCAAAACATCAACCACACAAACTGAACTAAAAAGCAAGTATGGAGATTTTACCTATTGAGAACTACTACATTTTCTAAAACCAGACAAAATAAGGACACTCTTCAAACATGTAAGCACACACACCAAATCATCTCCTGTCCTAAAACTTGCAAGCACAGTGGAGAACATGAAGTAAAGAGCTGATGAAAGAAATTTTGGACTCCCATACCTTGATCTGTTTCCTGCAGAAGAGCTCAGCTCAGAGTTTACACTGCTTCCAGTCTCTGATCCTGTAGTCCTAATATATGGTCTCCTTCCAGTTGCAGATAATGGTTTGTTTACTGTACCTAATACACCGGTTGGTTTTGGCTAGAAAAACAATGTTTAAATCTTAGAAAATGCAAACTTCACATACATACCTAATTTTACAAATATTTGCTTGATTATTTAAAAACACTTTTTCTGGATCAACAATCTTGATCACAACGCCATACTAACCTTATCTTTACTTTAAAAACACTGTTTATCCTTTTACTTCTAGTAATTTAAATGCAGTTCATCAACTGCCCTTCTGTCCCTCAGGAATTGAAGGCATAGCAGCAGGAGAAGTCTCAACAAAAGCCAAAATGTTAGGAAATATTAGAGTTGAGAGCCTCTAGGGAAGGATGAATGGGAAAGCAAATAAAGTGGATATTGTTGTGGGAGGCTACTAATGACCACCCAGCCAGAACACTACCAACAATGCATAATTCTACAAGGAATTACAGATCTTTCTGGATCAACTGCCCTTGGCCTTATGGACAGCCTTGGCCCTATATATGGGGAACAGCCGACTTTGAGTGCTGTAAGACTTCTGGGTGCTCTGGGAATCTGCTTTTGAAGATACTGCGATGTATGAACACTGGTTATCTTTTAAGAATCATCTGTTAAAAGCACAGGAGCAGGCAATTGCAAAGTGCAAGATGCCAAGCAAGTGAGGCAGAAGTTTAGCCTGGCTGAGCAGGGATCTTCTGGAACTTAGGCAGAAAACAGAAGTATATAGTATTTGGAAGCAATGACAGACAACATGGCAGGACTACAGAAATGCTGTTCACCACTGCAGGGAGAAAATTCCTGTGGTCAAAGCTTGATTACAGTTCAAGTTGGCCAGCACTATTATAAAGGTCACAAAAAGGGCTTTTTAAGATATGTCAAAAGCAAAAGGAGGATCAGAGATAACACTGGGCCATTACCAGATGAGGTTGGTCACCTCACGAACAGGAGGTGACAAAGCAGAAACATTTAACCCCATCTTTGCCTCAATACCAATGATGGGCCCTGGGACCCCCAGAGCCCTGTGTTAGAAACACTGTGTCTGTGGGGAATGATAAACAACCCCAGCTCCCCCAGCTGCTCCTCATAAGACTTGTGCTCCAGATACTTCACTCCTTTTGTCTTCCTTCTTTGGACATACAGTAAACTCAGCTACTCAGTAAAGTGAGCAAATAAATTATTGTATTAGAAGAATAATATGTTTAAGTAAGCTCTGCACAGAATTAGCACTAGAATGATGTAGCCACTTAGCATGTGTCCAGTAAAAAGCCTTTGCTACAGAGATTGTTGCTTTTTTTGCTAGCCAATATTTTCCAGCATCTACACTATCTTTCTCCTGCCTGCTCTGTCATAGCTTCCACACACGAGAATTATTTTTTCTTCTTGAGAATGTCTTAATTTATTAACTTGGCCTCTAAGGAAATGTAAAATTACATGAAGAATGTGACATGCCAGTTACAAAAACTTCTTGACCGCTCTCCAGGGACAAAATAAAAAACTTCCTGTTGCCTACTCAGCCTGAGCAAATGGGTCAAGTCATCAGCCACAGCAAGATCTAAAATGCTGTAATTGTATCAGAGAACCCTGAAGAGTTAGTTTTACTTCTAAATCACCTTTCTGCATATAATTATATAAATACAATATAAAATATGTATCATAAATACATAAATATAATGGTTCAGTTAAAACTCTAGCTGGTCACTGCAATGGAAGATAATAAAAAGTGTTTTTACAAATACATTATCAACAAAAGGAGGACCAAGGAAAACCTCAATGCTTTACTGGACATGGAGGGGAATACTGTAACCAAGGACAAGGAAAAAGCAGAGGGACTTCATGGCTTCTTTGTCTCTAACAGAAAGGTCAGCTATACTCAGGCTACCCAGCTCCTGAACTGGTAGACAGGGAGCAGAATATATTCCCTGCAATCCAGATGGAAGTAGTGAGCCACTCAGACACTCACTAGTCTATGGGGCTGGATGGGATCCCCCTGAGGGTGCTGAGGGAGATGAGGGAAGAGCTCACCAAGCCACTCCATCATTTTTCATCAGTCCTGGTTAACTGAAGAGGTCCCAGATGACTGGAGGTTGGCCACTGTGATGCCAACCTACAAGAAGGCCAGAAGGAGGATCTGGGAGATGTACAGGTCTGTCAGCCTGATCTTGGTGGCCAGGAGGGTTATGGATGATCTGAAGTTGAAGACTGGTTACCTTGACTGTCCTGTACATGGTGTGTACAGGACAACCAGGGGACCAGGCCCAGCCAGCACAGATGTAGGAAAAATGTGTCCTGCTTGACCAACCTGATCTCCTTTTATTACCAGACAACCTACCTAGTGGGTGAGGAAAGGCTGTGGATGTAGTCTACCTGGACTTCACTAAAGCCTTTAATGTTGTCTCCCAAAGCACCCTCCTGGAGAAGCTGGCAGCACACGGTTTGGACAGGTACACTGTTCACTGGGTTAAGAACTGGCTGGGTGGTCAGGCCCACAGAGTAGTGGTGAAGGGTGCTACATGCAGCAGTGGCTGGTCACCACTGGTGTTCCTGAGGAAACAGTGTTAGGGGCAGTCCTGTTTAGTATCTCTACTGATTATCTGGATGAAGAGATTGAGTGCCCCTCAGTCAGCTCACAGATGACACCAAGTGAGTGGCAGTGCTGTCTTCTGGAGGGCAGGAAGGCTCTGCAGAAGGATCTGGACAGGCTGGATCAATGAGCCGAGGCAAGGGCTATGGGGTTCAACGTGACAAAGTACTGAATCCTACACTTGGGTCACAAGGACAGGCAGTGCTACAGGCTGGGGCAGAGTGACTGAAAAGCTGCCCAGTCGAAAAGGACCTGGGAGTGCTGGCTGAGAGCTGCTGAACATGAGCCAGCTGTGCCCAGGTGGCCAAGAAGGCCAATGGCATCCTGGCCTGTGTCAGCAACAGTGTGGCCAGCAGGACCAGGGCAGTGACTGTCCCTCTCTTCTCAGCACTGATGAAGCCACACCGTGAATCCTGTTCCTGATTCTAGGTCCCTCACTGCAAGGACACTGAGGTGCTGGAGTGAGTCCAGAGAAGGGCAATGGAGCTGGGAAAGAGTCTGGAACTAAAGTCTTATGAGAAGCAGCTGAGGGAGCTGGGGGTGTTTAAAACTCTCTACAACTGCCTTGAAAGGAGGTTGTAGCCAGGTGAGGAGTGGCCTCTTCTCACAGGTAGCTAAAGACAGGAAAGCGGCAATGGCTACAAGCCATGCCAGGGGAGGCTGAGGTTGAAAATCAGGATAAATTTCTTCACTGGAAGGACTGTCAGGCATTGGAACAGACTGGCCAAGGATGTAGTGGAGTCACCATCACTGGAAGTCTTCAAGAAATACTCAACATGGCACTTAGCGCTGTGGTTAGTTGGGTTCATCAGTGACTGGAATCAATGATTTTGGAGGTCTTTTCCAACCTTAATGGTTCTGTGATATCTCCTACTGTTGTATTGAACCTAATTCTGCATTATTACATTTTGGAAAGTCTCTCCCAGAGGTGCTTTGCTTTGCAAATACAGGATGTTAGAATCACAGAATATCTCCAGCTGAGACTCAGTGAAATAGATGTTCAAAAGTGCATAGACATTTGCACCTGAATTTAACAGCATTAAAAGCTATACTAAAAATACCTCAGTGCACAGATAAACTTGGTGTTGTGTACTCATCAGGTAGAGTATGTTCAAGGAATTAATTATAATGTCATCAAATAAGAGTCACAAATTACTGTACATGAACTCTTAATATAGTTTTTAAACTACTGTAGTCCAGAACATTTTAAAAATCACAAGTAATATTTAAAGACTTGCAACTTGTCAAAATACAGTACCTTTCCTGTCAAAAGAAGAACCCTTGTCTCTTCTGAAATGTAATTCCTGTCATTGCAGAAATCCTGCAGAAAAAATAAAGTAAAAATTAGTTTGTCTTTGATGTCTCAATCTGAATCTTTTTATAGACACTCAACTGACTTCTCAAATTAGATGCAACTATCAAGTGTTACACATACTTCACACCATGCAACCTGCTGATCAATGAATCAATCTAATAAAGATAGGTCAAACTTGTATTTTGGTGGAGATTTACAGTGAGCATTACTGAATTACAGTATGCCTACCTGAAATTGGGATGAACATTTTTCTTTCTAAAGTGACATGAATTGTTTGAAATGATGCAAAACTGCTTTCCCTATTTGTTCACTTGCACATTTTTAATTGGAAGTCCTAACAGAGGGAAAGAGGAGCCATTTTCTCTGAATAAGTTGAAAGTTGTTACCTTTGTCACTCTGATACTCAAGAGTTTTACACAGAGCGAAATCCTGTAACTGAATAAAGGCACCAGCTCACTGCTACATGGCATCTGATATTTCACAGTTAAATAGGAAACCAAATTTTGCTTAAACAGACTCTGGAAAGGCTGTTAATTAACAGTCTAGGGCACTGAAAAATGTCAGCCAGTACATTCTCCAGGACAACTAAAACATCAGATCTGGTCCAGAGAATTACTTGTGCTCCCTTTACACTTTTCAGAAGTAGGTCTCTTGGAGAGCAGTAGTACCACTGCTGACAGCACAGCTGCACTTGCCAAAGCCATTATTAGGCAATAAGAGGACCAACTAGTACAGCAAGCAGAATAGCCCAGCAGCTACTGACAGACAGATGCATAACACGGGTAACATAAAACAATGTTTCCTTTTTTTCTTTGTCTGATTCACATTCTAATTCACATATACAGTCAGAATATACATATAGTCTCACATATTCAGATGCAATTGTAAAACACACTAATGAAATGATTCAGCAATACATGCCAACATATCAGCATTAATTCCAATTAGCTCTCACTTGCTTATAAACATTTCTGTCCCATGTTCATAACACATAGCACAGGATAGAGCTGACATTAAAAAAATAATTGCTGATAATAAAAGATGTATTTTCCCACTCATCTTAGGGATATAATCAGCTCTCAATCATCAAAAAAACCCTATTTCCCCTTAGTACTTTGGAAATAAAATCAACAAATTTACCTTTTCAGGTTGTGTAAAAAATTTGGTTGGCAATACAGGGTCCTTCGGTGAATCTGCATTGCACAAAGCACTCTTGCTGTTGATTACACACAGTGCTACATCACATACTGTGTAAAGTTTCTGGAGAAAAAAAAAAAGAAAAGCATGCTTCAGGAATTACTTACTGTTTTTACAGTGTAGAAAGAATGCAGTACTTTAAAAAGTTTAAACTATGTGTTTAAATAACCACCACTAAGGACATATTTTGTAATTATATCATTAACCATACTGCTGGGTCTTAAAACACATGGAGAAGTCCTCATTTTACATATGATACTATTTATAAAATCTAGTAATACTTTACATTGCTATGCTGTACAATTGAAGCTCTTGCTCAATCAAATCACCTTAAATGGTTTCTCATCTCTGCTAGAAACTAATAGGTTTACCAGTAGCTGTATAAGGCAATATTTCCTCCCCCAACAGCAGAAGATACTTATGTTAGGAAACTAGGTAATTGCTGTTAAAATAAGGCAGGCAATATCAGGAATATTTTTAAAAACTGCAAGTATTATGTACTGGCTGAGGTCAGCAAGGTTTTGCAAGAATGAGATTGGAAACATACAGACAGTGCTTGCAATTAGCAATTTCTCTAAAAAACCATAAAAATGTCAGAGCTAGTTCTTACAGACCCTGCAAATCCTGCTTGTGAAACCCTCAGCTCATCACCCAGCACTAATCTCAACTGCATTTCTTACTTCATTGGCCTTTGGCTCATCAGGAGACTGAGCATCTCGGGTAAGCTTGATGTTTTCTGACATCTTTTTCATGAAGGCATGGCTATTGTTTTCATTCTTTGTCATTAAAACTTCAAGCATGAACCACAGGCACCTAAAAAGCCATAAAACCACAAGCAATTACACTCCAGCTTTTATACTACAGCTCCTACATACAGCAAAGCTTTACAAAATTTTGACAGCTGTACTAGCTTTTTCTTAAGAAACCAAAATCAATTTGAAGACAAACAGATAACATCATATAACAGTGTGAACAGAGTCTAGACCTTTACCACACACAGTCTTAATTGTACTCCTTGGAGTAAACCTGCCAAATTAGTGTGCTTATTATTACATTTGTAAATGCTGCCCAGCCAATCAACTTCTCTTCCACATATGAACAGAAACAGGAATTCTGGTGCTATCATCACCCAAATAAAATTCTGTAATCATTACCTTGAGCATCATGTCCCTATCAACAATGTACCATGAGCACACTCAAGGCAGGCTTAAACACATCATGCTGCTGCTAGACATTATCCACATGAGGTGGCTTAATAATGCAGTTCAAATAGGAGAGGAGATCCAAAAAGCAGGTCAGATTCTTGCTAATGTTCCATAAGGGAGGAAAACTCTCCCAGGTATGATGTAATGGAATTAGCGTTCCTAGGTTTCTTTCTTTAAATCTGGCTTATTTATAGTGAGACTACATTTTATTTTGACTAAAAGTTTTAAAAAATTGTCAATTATGATATAGAATACAACTACTCCATCCATGGCTATCACTTACTTCCCAGCTCCACCACTGCATATGGTTAGAGGGTCAACAGACACAATATGGTAAAATAGTACTTAGTTGGGAGAGATATATGGGTGGTTCTGAGAAATGCAAGCTTGGCCAGTAGCTAATTTAATTCTGAAGCTTTGGAAGAGAGACTGTTTTGTAGACAGAGGTAATAAAACCCAAGAAAAATAGGATGACTGAACATGAGAACTCCCTGTTCACAAAAGGCCCCATCTTCTTACCTGATACAAACTGTATCGAAAGGGGTGAAGGAATATATCTCTCAAAAGCTCAGAGGCTTATGCTCCATTAGAATACTTACAGAGCTATCTGATGTTCAAGAAACTAAGATGTCTCTAGTCTGACTTGCATCCAAGAGCTACAAAGGCTATAGTAAATCAATCTGTTAGACAGCTTTACATCCATCTATCCACTATTTTCAAGAACTTGAATAAGATGAATACAGGAGCAGTAATACACCATCCTGACCCAGGTTCTGCAAAATCCAGTGTCACCTCAAGATTACTACTGAGAACACATTATACTCTGATAATCCCAGTTAAGTCATGTCAAATTCAATAGCTTGACTTTCTCACTAAGTCAGCAAATTACATAAATAATTATCAACTTGGAACAAGACCTGTGCAAAACACCAGTGGGATTTTTTGTAAAAAAATATGCACCTAGAGGAACACAGTCACATAAAGTCATTCTTTGTCTCCATTTCAGTAATTTTGGAATATGAGTTAGGAACAGAGAAAGATACTTGAGACAGTATAAAGATAAAAAACAACCAACCCCAAACATACCCCTGCAGTATAAGCTTAAAAATCTTCATCAGTAACAGTAAGTATGACAGATTATGGTCCAGGAACTGTTATGCATGCATTTACTGTACATCACTGTATCTCTGCCATCTAAACCAAGATGAACTAGGGAGACACCTACAAAACACACTGCAAACTGTTTTTCCAAGCATCTGTTTTTGCAAGCATCTATGTTAACGCTTTAAAGTGAACACTAAGACACTCAGAGCTGTTAAAAGGAACACTGTATCACATTAAATGGAAAACATTTTTCTCATATCTCAGGAGTCTCTTCAGAGAAATACTCCTGCCAAAATTCCCCTACAGAGTATTTCTTTGTTTGGAGCAGTCCCTTCTGGCTAGCTCAGCCAGTCTGTGACAAAATGAGGGAGGAAATTTGACAACAAAGAAAAGCTATACAAGGAGCGTCCAAAAAAGCTCTGCGCACTAGAAAATGCTTCTCAAAGGAAGTATTAACTCAGTGACTGCAAATCAGAACATGTTCCCATGCATTTTGGATAAAGCACATGCTGGAGGATGCTTTCAGATGTTGCCAGGAACAGGGAGTGCTGGGACAAAATGTAGGCTTGTTGATAAGGTTAAAAATCTTCACAGACTTGAGGTTTGACCAGGTGTGAATCAAGTAACTCAGAAATCAGAACACACCAAGCTTTTCATTTAGAGAAAGAATCCGACTTAGACTGTCAGAAGTGAAGGTGCAAAAAGTATTAAGATCTGAACTAGTCTATTAGTGCCAAAAAAGAAGTGCTTTTTGGATTACATATATTCCAGTATGTGGTTATACGTGCCTAATACAAAATTAGCAAAGCTCAGTTTCATCAAAAATTAATACAACAAAAACCCAAAACACTAAAGTCAGAGCTGTGTGGTGAGAGAGACAACATGCTTTAACAATTTTTAAGTGTTAACTATTTTTTAAAATTTTAAAATTCACTGCAAGACATAAGGAGCAAAAGAAGTTATAATTAAGATGTGAAATATTATTTGAGGCACACAAGTTGGTCTGAATCTGAAAACAACACAGAACAAGCTCCTGCCAAGTATGACAGTATTGTATACAGTAATCTTACAGTAACAATAAAACTGTATGATTGTATACAGTAATCTGTGCTGAATACATTAAGAAGTACTAAGTCTGCACTGCTAATGTATAGTAAAAATGGTAAGTCAGCAGCAATCTTAGAATGAATTTTAGTAGGCTTGTATACGAAGGGGAAAATAAATTTCCAGTGAGGCAGCACTTACCCAGCCTCAGTGCTTTCAAGTCTTGGAGAAGCACTGTATTTTAAAAGTTCCAAAATATCTGAACTAACATTACCTGACATCCTATAAATATTCCTAGGCACAAAGACAAGACTCTAAAATCATTACTTTAAAAGCAACGTACACAACTCACTAATTTGGTATACTACAGTATGACCTACAGGTTACCATTTGGACTTTCAAAATATACTGCTAAGCAGTTGTTGATGCCTTCTTTCCATGGTTGAAGTGTTCCGTATTTCCATTTTTTCCATTTACTGGTTTGCAAGATACTGTTGATAAAACAAGTATTTCTTCTTCCTAATTAGTTTTTTCCTCTTACTAATCAGATTCTTTCCAAGTGCAGAACAATTCTCAGCATAAGAATTCTAGAATCACTTGACACTTACTCTTTGACATCACGAAGCTGATCAACATCCTGAGGTTTTGTGAAATCTGGATCATGTGCCAGTAAGTGAATCATATATGGTACCACATATTCAGGCAGCAAGGACAGCAATTTTTCTACAGTAACAACAAAACATTGCTTCTATATTACAAACATACATATGCATCATAAGAAAAAGTTTTTTGAAGTACAACTTTTTCAAATGTGAAATTTAAAATTTTGACTTGCATTTTCTTCCTACAGACTTTACTTTTAATGAATCATTAAAAATAAATGAACAGGTTTTACTACTACAAAATTATTTGGTCTTGCTTCAGGAAGAAGGTCATAAAGCCTAAAAATATCATGATACAAAATTTTATTTATTGACCAAAACAACTACAGCCATAAGAGCACTGTAGTTTAAATCTGTAATTCTCAGCAATGTACAGAGGAGTATTTTATGGTTCATGCTAATACTGAACTAAGTAAATTTTGATTTGAATGTGTCTAATATAAAGATGAGGAAACAGATTAAACTTATCTGGCGTTTCTTTAGAAAAGCCAATTGCTTAAGGTTTAATAATTATTCCTTCCAGTTTACTACTATTGTATTCTTAACAATTTTACTGAAATACGAACCGTTAGCCATAGGATTCTGCTTGATATATTCTCTTCGTATACTGATGTTTTTGAGCAAGCACTGTCTGGCATGTGCTCTTCTCTCCTTCACAGGGTCTTTGGCACACAAAGCAAAGATTGCCATATATTCCAAAGGGAGCAGTAATTTCACAAGTGCTTTATGCAGCTTCTGGGCAAATATCTGCCTCACTTGGTAGCACTCATCCTACAGTAACACAAAACACAGAAGTGCAACCATCAAAATCCTTGTCTTAAAGGCATTCAAGGTGGAATTATGAGGAGGCTTTTTAAAAATACGAACAGAAGCAGCACTATAAACATTTAAAATTGAAACTTCAACAACTCTTGTGAAAGCTGCACTGAGGAACACAATATATTCAGTGTAGCAGCAACAAAAGCTCAGATGTAAGGACTCAGAACTCAATTAAGGGTCACTTCAATTCTAATGCAGTTACTTACATTAATGACGAGTGCACAGAGCTGGAACTGTTCTGGGGTAATTATTTCATGGTAACAGGGTTCCTGTGCAAGCTTCATTATTGCACTACCAGCAGCTAATCTCAGTCGAGACATATCTGATTTACTAAACATGGCAGAGAAAAAACCCAAATAATTAATCACAGCTCACCACTGTGCTTTACTTTCCCTACCAAAAAAACTCTACTTCCAGTAAAACAATGAAATTAGATGAGTCAAGTTTCTTGTTTTCCTATCACTGCCTAAATGAAAGCAACACTTTTGCCAGTTTTTCTCTTTCCTTCCTTCACCCTCAAGATGAAGTTGAGGTGCAGTTACCTCATAGTTGGAATGAAGCTCCACCCAAGATAAAATCTAACATGCTTGGGAGGTGGTTATCACTCAGTTGTTTTCAAAGATACCTCTGCAGGTGTTTTACTCTCTACAATGTCTTTTACTAGGAAAATAATCTAATTTGGAACTCTGTAGCTATTAGCAAACTGCAAGAAAGAGAGTATCTAACAATTTCACACTGCCACTCCACTCCTATTACTACTCTGATCAGATCTGTAGCCAACATTGTGCTGACCTTAACATTCCGCAAGCACTCTAAAAGAACCAACGTTCTTTGAAATTCTGCAACAAAATTTAGGGAAGTCTGCAAGGAACAAAATCTGACCTGATTCGCTTCTGTTCTGTCAAGTCTCCTTCGCTGACGAGCATGGCTGACAATAACCGGAGTGTGGAATTGGCAGATTTTGACTGGTTGTTTTTCATACCCAACAACCAGCGGACCAAAAGTTTAATTGCTTGCACCTGTTGCACACAAACAAACCAACAATCAACTTACTTGCCAAAATTACTAAAACCTACTGTTGTCAAATTGAATTTCCCACAGATTTCTGTGTGTTAGAGCTGATACATTTTTAAAGCAACAGAATGAAGCAGTAAATATTTAGAGTGAAAAAGGAAGAAGCAGTATTTGTGACCTCAGAAGACTTCAACTATGGTCCACTGTCTTTGCACATTTGCATCTGCAAAGGATGCAGGATACTTGATATATGATTAAAAGTAAGAGCAACTCAAAAAAAATTCCTAGAAGTGGCCATAATTAGATTCACATTCATCAGGGTCTCAATTTATTTTGAATCTGTTTACAAGTCAGTAAAGTCAAAGTGAAGTCACCTTTCTTGTAAGGAGAACTAAAATTTTTGAATTTCTTAATTTTCTCAATGCTATGAATAATTAATATCAGTAAGTGAAGACAACAGAATGCATAGTTTCTATCAGTTTTATCAGTTCTGTGTATAACCACAAAAGCAGTAATATTCTAATAGGACTAATACAAAAACGCTTGAAGGGATTTACTCTAATATTCCCCATTGCACAACTTGAAGAAAAGTAAATTTTTAATTGCAGATATACACATTATTGCTGTCAGCAGATAACACACCTTTGCTAGCACTTCTGGAGAGACTTCTTCATCTGGAGACCACAATTTTCCATTTTTCTCACCTGTTGACTATAGAAATTCATGTAAGTTTACAAACTGGTTCAACCCATACAGAAAATGAAGTAAAAATAGAAAAAAGTCATGAATTAAGCTTTTACAAAAATACCTTTTATAATGCAATTATCACTGTACTAACCACTTACAGAACATTACCTTATGGACTTGCTTAACAAAACAGCTCTATTCCCTACAGAGTTCATAAGAGGTTAACAGCATAATAAGCACTTAAAAAAATTTTAAAAAAAAAAAAAAAATCTTACCCTGTCATTCATTAGCAGATCTTTCACAATGAAATTCGCAACAACAGATTTCATTGGAGAAGCAAACTGATCTGGAGCCAACATGGAAATATGACCCAGAGAGACCAGGGGAGTTATAAGCTGTTCTGGTACATCAGCATTCAAACTTCTACTAAGAGGCTGAGGAAGGAAAAAGAAAAAAAAATTCAAACTTCAAGATGAAGTTGAGGTACAGTTAACTCACTGTTGGAATGAAGAGGCTCCACCCAAGATAAAATCTAACATGCTTGGGAGGTGGTTATCACTCAATTGTTTTCAAAGATACCTCTGTTCAGTTAATAAATTAGCATGTCTTAAAACAGTTTGTTTTACTGCTGTATTGCTGATGCATTTCACTGTTTTTCCAAAAGAATTAAAATCAGCAATCAGAAGTATAAAAAATACAATTTCCTATTCAACAGAGTAAACAAAAATCTCACTTAAGTTAAGGGCAAAGCAAATTTTATATTCTCTTCTTATTTTAACGTGAAACACATTCAAACCTGAGAGACACTGGAAAAAACTTTGACTCAGTTCTGTTCACAAGTTGTGAAAACCTGAATCCCAATTGCCAATGGTAGAAAACAGCAGCCAAAACCTTGGAAACCACCAGGGACATTTCTACTAGCCATCAGTATTTGCCTTCCAGGTAACAGTCACCAGGATAATTCCCGTATCATCCCACACCATTGCGTAAGGTTCTGGTAATAGGGAGGGACCAAGCACGCTCACAGGAGTCTAAGCAGAGATTGAACTCTGCAAGCTTAATTCAAAGCTTTTCACACTTATAAATTAAGCACAGGCTCAAAGACAGCTAAGATTAAGAACCTAAAATATTTTACAAGTGCAGATTAATAATGTTATTTACAAGACTACAGTGATTAGTAATAAACTCCCTGCTCTGTATAGTAGGTCTTTTTGCTTAATAACTTGTCTAAGGAAGCAATAAGTGAGCAGTAAGCTGATGTCTGAGCTTACAGTCAAGTTGCTCTACACTAACTGCCTTAGTGAGGCAAAGCTGTGTGTGCAAAGACCTTAAAGCTGGATAATTCAATATAGCTTGAAAGCAGATGTTATCTCTCATTTAGTATCTGCTAAATGCATTCCCATGGGATTTGCTGTGGATCAGGTCAGCATATTTAGCTTACTTCCCCCAACTTCTCCCATGCAGATAAAAATGAAAACCTTCATCTATCAGACATGACAATATTAGTAAATCCTGACTTTAAAACACAGATATTAGTAACTTCCTATTGTAAAATTAATGACTTAACTATCATATATCTGTAGGCTTCCTGACCTCTTAAACTGTTCTGTTAATAAACAGTACAAATTAATTTTAATTACTTGTACCAGTTAATAACAGAAATAAACCTTAAAAACAAAAAGGCAATACACACCTCAAAGATCTGTGCAAGTTGTACTTCTTTATTCGAAAATACGGCATGTATACAGTGAACAGCTTGTTTTGCCTGATGAGGAGTGCCTCTTTTTGCTTTCTGATGCAAAATCGGAATTAGTGTTCTGTGTGAACATTAAATAGAATACTTAAAAATGCAATTTGCAATCTACAAAAATATAAGTATCTTCACATACAAATCTATCATCACTGTCTTATAAATCAAGCATTCCTTTGAAGTCTGCTCAGAAAAGATCACAATCAAAGTAAAAAGCAGGACGGAATTGTATTTAGCAATACTTGTTGAATATCTGACTGTACACATACAAGAAGGAAACAGCCCACAGGAAAAAAAATCAAACATGAAAGGAAATCATCATCAAAATAAAGCTATTTAGGAAGACAAATATAAGGTGGGGACAACATGACAGTCTCAGCTAGGGTGAATTCCTGGACTTACTATCCAAGCCTGGGAATGCAGGGCTGAAGAAAATCTGTGAAAGCTAATAATAACCACTAAACATCAGTGTGTTTACAGGCTTTTACAATTGGAACTTTTAATCACAATGTGCACCCAAGTAAACAACTGCTTCGTTGTGAGATCTTGAATTTGAATCTCCTGCAATCTGTCTGCTGATCAGAAGGCACTCCCGATACCAGGTGCAGGTTGGTCAGACTGTTCAGTGTCACTCCTCAGGCAGTGCCTGTCAGAGCTCAGCAGCTGAGACACTAACTCGGAAGGTTCACCCTGCAACTCACTCAGCAACTGACATGAAAAAACAAAATCACCTAGAAAGAGTGACACAGAAAGATCTCAAAAATTTCCTTGCTTTCTTGAAAAGCTCTTTAACAACATGGTATTCAGTATATGGATTATTCAGAGCCCCGCTGACACAGTCTACATACTCAAAATCAGCAACCGGAGGTTAAGGAGCAACTCGCTGGATTGAAAGAACCAAATCTCAGTTTCCTCAAAACCCCCACAAAATCCAAAACCAAAGACTCTGAGAAACATGTTAACAGTATCCTGAAGTAGAAAATCTCTTCTCAAACCTGCCAAGATTCCACAAATTGGATTAAGAGCCAAAACAGGAAAGAATTCAGTAAAACCTACAGTTAAAATAAGCTTCAATGACTAAACTACAGTTTTCATGGTGTTAAGTACATGTACATTAAAGTTACTCTGCCAGGCCTTGGTGCAGCAGTTACAAACCACACCTCAGCACACCTCAACTGACACAAATCCGCAGAAGGTGAAACCTGAAATGTTGACATGCACCTTTACATGTTTACACATGGTCCATAGGCTCTGTTGGAGCATGGCCAGTGCTTCCCATCAGGCTCCCGAGTTATATGGTTGTCCATGAACTGGTACAAAATCCCTTATTCATTTCCTATACAAGGAAGAAGAACCTGAGCTGCTGCTGGTGAACACTATTTCAAAGGACAGCAAGTTGCCTGCTCACAGAAGTATCTAAAAAAACCCCCAACACACAAACAGGTCCCTTGAACCAAACTATCTTGTTGACTGTACCAAATCATTCATTTATGCTAAAGATTTCTGAATACATGAAATCTGGAACATCTACTTGTCCTCAGACTTCTTTTTCTTTGTGTCAAGTGTAAACACTGACAGGGCTTTTCAGAATGCCAACCTGACTTTCCTGGAAACCATGCCAAGGATGCTACCTCCACTTTGACAGTTACATTTTTAAGTTGAGACCTCCCAGTCTATTTCACTAATACCTGGCTGAAGCACAAAGTCAAAGAAATGTCAGCAATACCAGATCCTTTGAGAGAACACGATATAGCCCAGCAACAGAGTATTGATTAAATTCTGGTAGGAAACCAATGACACTGGGAACTGTACTGACAATGGGGACTGCTGGGCTTTTCCTTCTCTTTACCCCTACAAATGTCTTAAAGCATATCTCATATACCAGTATTTGTAATAGTTTTCTTTTGTCCAAAATCTGATCCCCATTTGGAAGAATTGCTAAGGTTACAGCTTTAATTTACAGCAAACTTAGAAGTGTACATTGGTGTGCATTTTAGCATGGCAATATCCAAAAGGCTATTTCAATACGTGAGAACCTGAAACCTGTGATTTATTATTTGGACAAGTTAGTTACTGACAGGCTGATTTTAAAGTTTCAGATGTTACTTACAAGGTATTTAATACCTAGTGAGTACCTAGTAGATTATGCAGCTTTAATCAGCAGTACAGCATGAACTGCATGACAACTTACAGACAGCCAATTATTCTTTGCTAGAAATTCATGTCTGCTTTTAGATTTTGTTTCCCATCATGTTTAATAACAAACAGAGATGTTAACTATATCAGAGATTGTATCTGCATTCCTTACAAAGATAGAAAAATCGTGTGAAGGACAGATATGAGTAGAAATTATGCCAAGGAATCATATCTTTGCTGTATTTTTGCTGTTGCTTATTTTGTAAACTAAAAGATTTGCTATGCACTGATTTTGTCTATTATAAGAAGATTTTTAAGAAGTACCTAACATGTTCAATAAATATAAAAAAACCTGTGAGAGCATGGCATTTAAAAATGAAGAGACAGGGACAGAAAGGTTCTGAAGGAAATCAAAAAAAGAGAAGTTGTTCATATTAACAAGACTAGATAGGAGCAACACTTTGAATGAACTATCAAGCATTCCAGATATGAAAAGCAGCACTTAACAATACTCACGATCTTATCTGTGGCAAGTCTGTTTCTATTTTGTGACCCGTGTTTCTGAAAATCTGTATGGCTGCCTCAGCTACCTTATCATCTTCCATCCTGAGGCACTGCAGCAGAGACTCATAGGTCTCTGCAGAGTGGAACGAGGTAGGATGTGTAAAGGACAGAACCTGCAGACACACATTAAAACAAAGGTATATTTATTCATAGTAAATGAATAATCAGAAAAACAAAATGATGGCTGTTTATGAGCCTTACCATCAACATAAATAGCTGTTACATATGAAACTATTACATTCAATAACGTAATTGTGGAGAAGATTATAGATAAATTTTCAAATAAATTCATGTAGGTTTTATTTTTCAGGCCCTCCTGTCCTCCAAATATTTTGTAAGGTACTACATTATTTGAATATATAAAAACACGCTTCCTCAAATGAACACTTATTCAAGAGTATTTGTTTATATTGCAATCTATTTAAGAACACTTCTTTTCAACCTGATTTAACTAAACTGAAATTTTAATTTCTCCAGAATCTATAGTCCCTGAGCAGAAAAGAAACCAAGAATGTTAAGATATCTACAAACAAAACATGGGGTACTGTTTTCCAGAGATTTCAAATCTTTCTTTCTCGCCCTTCCACTTCTCAGCATCACTGAGAACACAAGTTCCCTTTTTCCCTCTACATAACGTGTCTCTTGAGCTAACTGCTTGCTTTCCTTCCAGTGTCATATACACCCGTAAAAAGGTGTCTCTCCCAGTTTCCCTGTTTCTCTTCCTCTCACTTTACCTCTACACTTTCTTCTCTACTACTTCCCTAAGCCGAAACCAATTTCTGCTTTAACATGTACATTTCAATGCTCAGCACCTTTTCAAAACATACTCCTTCCAACAAACCACCTCTTCCATTATTTTTCTTTCAAGGGAGTATTAATAACCAGTTCCATACATTAAAGAAGTAATTATCTAAGTAATGACTATTAAAGCCATGCTAACATTAATTTGTTACTCATGCCACTTTTGTCCCTTCCATGACAGATGCATTAATGTAGATTACCTTGAGAAGTTCAAGTCCTGCACGAATAGCAGTATCAGGACTTACACCCTCCTCTTCATCATCAGCTGTCCCCTCTATGGATTTATTCATTAGTTTTACTAGTGCACTGAAATGAGAGATACAAAAAGGAACAAACAAGTAAGTGTGACAATACTAAAGGCTGTGGCTATAAGCAAGATTACTTGGTTTTCACAACATATAAAGGGAAGGCAACAGTCTTTCACGGGTGGTGTTGGCATTGCTATTTGGTTCTTGCTATTTTTAAGTTATTACATTAGTCCTTTTCCTTCTAATTTCACTTTCTGCAAAATTAATTCTTTAGGGGGAAAAAAAAATCCACCCAAAAAAAAACCCCCACCATGCTGGTAGCATTAGATCAACACATACTTGCACAAGTTTCAGAACGTAATTAGGTTGCCAGACAAGTCTCAAAAGAAATCAAAACATTCTCTTGCACAATCCCACAAAAGCTAATTAATTCAGATGCTCTATGGAAGACTGTGCTGCAGTTAACTACGTGAAAATTATGTTCACAGTTTTCACCTGAAGCCCCAAAAATAGAACTTTTACCATGAACTGCTACACTTTTAAAATCATTTTGCAGACAGCACTGCAAAGCAGCATCAAAAGAAGCTGCATCCTCTAGGTTGCTGGGAATGAATACATCTACATAATTTTGATTTAAAACTCACCCACACATCTAGTGCCAGGACAGACCAATTTAAATACCAAGAAAATTATTTTTTCTTTTGCCATTCCTATCATCCCTTTAATCATTCATGAGTCAACTGTTCATGACCTTTCAAACTTACCTAATGGCTTCTGAGTCAATATGTACAGGGGCAATTCTTTCCAAAAGAAATTTGACCATTTCCAGAAAAGGATTTGTTGGCTGCTTAGGATTTGCAAGTTTCCGGGCTATCTCCCTCTACAAGAATGTTAGATACAAACAAGAATTACAGTCATTTTACTTCTTGAACGTGTTGAGCAAGCTAAATATAGTCACTTTTTTTTACCACAAAGATTATCTATATAATCAGTGAAATGTATTTTAAGGAGGTTATCTCCACACCTCTCTTTATCATGTTATATTCAAAGCAGACATACTTTACAAAACCATTGATACAGGTTTCTAGAGTTCTTCAGGCGTTCTTAAGAATTGCAGCCCAGATTATAAGTAGATGTAAGGAAGAGTGAAGTGCAGTGCACAGAATGTGTATGTCTGTTGTCAAGCATAATCCAGAAAACTGTGGGTAACCCTGTAGTACGTGAGATTTCACAACAATGAAAAAATTGTCCTGCTCCCTTCCCTGCAGAATTTCTGAGCCATTAGACAAAATTCAAGAAGTCTATGTCTGTTTGTAGGTGCTCTTTTTGATTTCGGTCAATTAAATTGCTTACTTTGCTTTAGACCATAAAAAAAAAAACAACCACCAAGTGTGGTGGTTGGCAGAATCTGCAGAGTACAATTTAATATTAAGGTGTGTATTTTCGTCAAAGAGGTTAAATAATGTGAGAAAGAGTGATCTCAAAATACTATTCTAGGATGAAAAATAAATTAATAATATGCAGATGGTAATAGAGGACTTGCAGGTACTTGAAAGCTGAATCAGTGTGAGAAGACAGTTTGGGAACCCTACCACAAAACAAGCACTTGAAATCAAATATTTTGAAGAAATAAATTAGTCCTTTAGAGATTATGCTTGATGCTCATAATCCCAGGAAGGAATAAAGCTAATGTTTTCTTAAGATGATCATAACTATCTTTTCCCTAATCTCTACAAGTTAATCAACAAGGCAATTTTTGAAAATTGGAAACATGTAAAAACCACGTTTAGGTAACTAAGGCAACCATTAATTCCAGGTAGCTGTTTTGAGCACAAATACTTTTGGTATAAAAGTTTGCTTTTCCATTTCCTTACCACACAGACATCTGCCTGTTTACAAGAACATGTAGGGCTAATTAACAGTTCAAGCTGGGACCGAAGTTTCTCATCATCACCCAAAACCTGATTGAATTTCTTCACAAAATCTTGTGCTTTTCCAGGATCTGGAAGGTTTTCTGTATGATTAAAAAGTTTAACATGAGATAAATTTGCAACTTCAACAGGCCAAGATTCACAGAAATACAGTTTCTAGGAATGCTGTAGTAGTTTATGGAATGTTTACAGAAAAGTATTAACACTTACTTGCTATGGTCATCAGCTTTCCAAACATGGCAGCACTGTTTGCTTCTGACTGAGGACAACAGCAAAAACAGAAACAAATCAGCTATATCTCCTTTATAAAATACACCTTTAAGCTGATCTGTTAGTTCTTCTGCAGCACTAGTTTGTACTCCTGAATCTTATGTTTTTGTTTTAAGAATAGATCAGTGTAACTATCACAGCAGCTACCACACAGAAAGGGGAAAAAAATCTTCTTGCAACAAAGAACTGCAAAAATTCATTAATTCACATAACAGGTCAAAATCAGGAAAAAGACCCCAGTACCCCCAAAACCAAAAAATTCCCACAAGCCCACTCTCTCACCAAAACCTCAAAGCAATGCTCTTCTATTTAAAATTTCTACTAGTAAAATTCCAGTACAAATACTTAAAAACTTGTTTTTTCTAACCAACAAAGACTAACTGCTCTATGTTACAACATACTCCATTTTCAAAATCTCTTAGAAAGCAAGAAAGAAGAAAGGTCTGCCAAAAGCAAACAAAAACCTTTGAAACTTTTAAGACTTGTTCCAAAGTTCTTGAGCAGTACTATGAAAGAATGATCAACAGAAGGAGGTCATATACCTTCAAGCATTACAGAAAGCAACTTTACTTTGTGAGAATGGAATGTTGTCTGCATACAGAAATCAATGAATAACAAAGTTATACTGAACAAATAACACAGTATTAAAACTCCCCAGTAAATTAGTCCCATAGATACACTGGATAAAGTATAAATATTTAAAACCATACAGTGGGCTGCTTATGCAAATCCAGCAATTCTCGTACATGACTCCTTAGCATGTTCTGGCACTTCCACATCTCATTCAGTGCTCTGCAAAAATGGAAAACCAGAAAAGAAATGCTTATTCATGACAAGAACATGCTGGATGTTTTAAAAAACAAGATTGTTTATTTATCTTAGAAGTGCAACACCTGCTAGGTACAATCAAAACCTACCAAATATTAAAAATAACTGCTGAAAACAAGGTGGAACTGATTTTCTCTTTTTACAGAATATCATCTCTCTTATTTTTCTAGGAGCAATTTAACATATGCAGGACACCCATAGTATTTCTTACAACCACCCAAATAACATCAACCCGAATTCAGTTACAGATACCTTCATCATGGTCCCTAACACAGAGCAAGCCTAGAAGTCATCACTTGCGCACTTTTAAGTCTGCATTGTTCTCGTTTGATGAAAATTAATGGATAAACCCGCTCTTCTCAAACATCATGGATCTTTTAGTCTAATGGATGTGTCGGGTTTGTATATAAAAGGGAAATGCCTTCAAATACTATGCTACTTGCAAATAATGCTAAACATCCATTATTTGTATTTTTATTATATATTAGAAGTAAGATAACAGATGTTAGAAAAGCCTCAGAAAGCAAGTATTTGCTGAATACAAACTACACTTACTTGACAGCATTTGGATCCAAGCTAGCATACAAATAGTACAAGCACTTCATTCGCTCTTCTGTTTCCAGATTGTGTGGAACAAGATACTGAGCAAAGATTTTCTCAACCAGTAATCTGCAGGTAAAGAGGAAAAAAAAAGAGAAATCACTACTGTACATGTCAGACAATAGTGATACCTTTCAGATAAGGTGAAAAAACAAGTAATAGTGGAAGTCACTAAAACCAGATTTTTCAACAAAGAAAGAAGACAAAAAAGGAGTGGCCCTTTTCTCAGCTGTAAAGGTTCCTTCCACTACTGATGGAAAGACTAGCAAGAAGCGCTCCTCGAGAACTTTCACTTTCACCTCTAAGAGGGAGTAATCTGTCACCATCCAAATTCTCCTCTTTAGGATCTGAGAATCTCTCTTTGTTTATTCTAATGTATAGAAGGAAGGAACACAGACAATAAAAAGCTCAAATAAAGGAGAAAGAATACAAGAATATAACTCAAAGGGGAGAAAAAGTAAAACTCTGAAGTATCCTTGAGGGAATGGTTAAAATTGAACTGTAGTACGTGAGAATCTACTCATTCTAATACACAAGCTAAAAATCAGCACTAAAGAGATTGATATGAAGGAATACCAAAACATACACAGCTAAAGGGGCAAAAGGGAAATTAAGTCAGAACCAACTAAACCAGCGTAAACAATCTCCAATTATCTTTTAAATACACATTTGAAGTTTTACATTAAATACCAACTCTGAACCACAAAATACAAGTACTTCATCTAATTATAGCTCCCAATGAAAGAACATTCAAATGTTAATTTAATTCATACTAATGAACACTGTGCACAGTGTTCAGCTATACAATTTGATATTTATTGACAAATACTGTGTGTGTTTTATAACTTTTTCACTATGCATCACTGCAGTAGTACTAGCAAGAACTCTGTGAGAGCCTTGTACAGAGACCACAGCAGCACAGATCAAACACACCTTATTTCTGCTCACACAGCTTATTTTTGTTGAAAGAAAATTCCAAGAGACATGATGGCAAGACAGAGGAATAAAAGGATGACCATGAATATGGATATGACTATCTCAAGACAGCCCAATAGTATTAAAGAAAACTTGGCTTTGTCTCTTTAAATGTACACTTTCCTACTGGTGACTCCACAAGCTAAATAGTTTGGGAAAGGGCATCTTCAGATCTCCAGGGACTCCATCTGTTTAACACACTAGGAGATTGGAGGCATCAGAGCTCTTACCAATTTATGAACATTACTTTAGTCCATGTCTCTATAGACACATGTTCTAAAAAGCTGCCAAAACAAATGGAGAGACTGCATCATCCCTTCCCTGGCCCCTGTTGGTTAGGGTCATGATTTACAAAGTGGGAATAACTGCAAGACACACTTCTCTCCTGTGAGGGAAGTGACTGGCTAGCATAATAGTTGATAACTGGGCATTGTTTCAGATGTGGTTATTTCACTCCATTCCCTGTGTATTTGCTGTAAAACAAAGAAGCTCAGAGAACATATGAGAGGCAGCTCTTATGGTCAGAAGTTTTCAGTCTTGAGTAGATGTGTACATCAACAGTCAAGCAACAACAAAAACATTATCAAGTGACCAAGTTATCAATGTGTGGAAAAAAATGTGTTCTATTGCACTTCATGCCTGAGCTCTGTGTGATACTGCACTACTATCCTCTGAAAGAACCAGTGTTATCCCATGCACCTCTAGAAAATACTCCAAGGTTTAGAGCTGTCCACTGCTATTTTTTACCCTCTTTGCTGCATTACTGAAGGAAAATAGGCCAGAGTTGGCTAATTTTGGCCCATGCTTGCTTATGTGTTTCAAGGATTGGAAGAGCATAGCATTTCTACAGCTCTTCAGGTGCTGTATCTTTAAAATCTTGACTATAGCACTGAAACACATTTATCCCTCCACTGAGATCAGGAAACCAATCCAATGATGTCACCGAGCAAGAACTTAATTGTCAGCCTTTGAAGACTAGTAGAATTCAAATTAAAATTCAGAGTAACAAACTGACCTAGAAGAACATTAAAAATCAAGCCCCCAATCTTTCTGTGTGGACACCCCGAAAACAAACAGGATACAATCCATGCCTCCTCATGAAAAAGCTAGCTTCAATAGTGCAATCAGACTTTCTGAAACATGTCAGAGAAATAAATTCAGCATTGATGACACACTCCTCCCTTAAAATTCCTTGCCTCATTTCCATCAGTGTTCTGCAATTTGCTGTGAGCAGAAATACAGAAAACATCTGCCCCATTCACTACACAACTCTGATTCATGCTCTGTCCACTATCAAACCTGTGTACTGAAAATGAGATGTAGACATGGTAGAAAAACCATAAACCTCTCAATGCTAAAAAAACCTAAAGTATATTTTTATGCACATGCTGAATTAGCTTTGTATAAACTATGTGAAGATTTCTTGATTTTCAAAAGAGGTGCCAACTAATCAAATATGTAACTATGGCCCACTTATGATCAGCCAGATGAACAAAGCAATAGCCTTCACCACTGCAGTGGTTAAAAATTTACTGTCATAACTGGGGACTGAAAGAGGCTATTGGCCCATTCAGACTGGTCACCAAGATAACAAAACATACTGAAGTAGCAGGCTGCATAAATAAGGCACTAAGAAACACTGTAAAGAATTTTCTGAGTCTACCATACTAAAAATCTGGGCTGAAATTCTGCCTTTGTGTGACCTTCACATCTTCTCTCTTTCTGAAAGACTATTAATAATCTTCCAAAACCTTGGCCAAAATACTTTTTTCAACACCAAAATGGTATTTCAAAAAATCAAAGGGACTGAGTGACAAAACAGAAATGAACCAAAGGTGAAAGAACCCCCGATGTTTCTTCAGCTTTTGGTTTACGTAAAGGTCCATACCAAAAGGAGAGATCTGTGCATGTACTGTGGTGTGGACATAACACTCACGGATGATGGATTTTAACAGCCTGGCCTCTGGAAAGCAGTAATGCAAACAAGAACTGGCATAGTGAATGCCAAATTTGACAATTTTTTTTCTACACAGTAGTTAGTTAATGAAAATCTGCTATCATCATAGATCTAGTTTCATCAGTATATAAAAATGAATCCATGAACAGATAATACAACAATCCTGATTGTGTGCAAACATGTCTTAATGATTAATCAAATACATCATAAATCAACCCACAAATACAGAATATAACAGCTTTCACAGAATAAGCACATATTTTCAGAGTATCTCTTATCACTATACAATTAACATTAAGAAGACTTAGATTGACTCACTTGTCATCAATGCTATTTTGATAATAAATGTGCAAAAGTTTATCCTTTATCCAGCTCACTTTCTCTGCAGCATCTTTTCCAGCCTCAGCATGAAGACAATACTTCTTGTACAGCTGGGCAAGACCCATCATAGCTTCTTTTCTTACTCGCCACTTGAGAGGGAAGAAATTAAAAGAAGTTGGGGAATTGGTTTTGGTAAATAAACAAACAAACAAACCATATAAAATACAGTAAAGATGTAGAAGCATGAAAGACAGAATAGCCACTTTCTGATCTCCTATATTTAGACACTTCAAAAGCTGAAAAATGCTCTTTGAAGCCTCTAGATGGGAAATTGCAAAGCCTGCGTAAGGGTTTTCTTGCCAGTACTATGCAGATCAACATTGTCAGTACCCAGGATTTCATTACTTCTCTGTGCCGAGCAAAGAAAATCTGGGAGCTAGCCAACAGAAAAGAAGTTAAGTACAGCTTAACGTGTATGCCTGAACAAGTGTCTTACTGAGTCAAGGTTTGCAAGGCTTATCTATTCAGAGACAAGGCACCAGAAGTGGCAGACTTCTTTCTTCCCATTGCCTTGCACCATCTTATAGCACCTCTGCCTAGACATGGGAGATCTGCAGCCTCAGCCAAGCCAAACCTGCTAGGCTCAAACTCTTAGGCCACTTTTCAGGACAGTGGGAGAGGCCCATTTTGCTGAAGCCTTGAAGCAATCACTCTAAAACTGCAGGGATTAAGGCGAAAAAAACCCCAAACCGAGAGTACAACAGCTACAGGAGGAGTTCATGGGTTCTCAATCTTGCTTTCGGTGGTCATACTTTATCCCCTCAAGTAAATAACAAGTATCACATTATTAAGCAATTTAACAGACAAGGATCCATAAGCCATCCTGTGCTGATCTGTGTAAGGAATCATACTAGAACCAACTTGAGGATTAATTTAGGGAGTGTAGTGTCTCATGCTGAATGATTTACGCAGTAAACCTCAGAAGACACTTGTTTTCCCACATAATTTACAAGAAATACATGAAATTCAAACTGAGAATTTCTTCCAGAACACACTAGCTATCACTTCTGGCCTTGAACTCCCAAGGACTAACAATGCACAGATCATTTCAGCCTATGAAGCAAAAATGTAGATACTATTATTCATATTGTAACTTCCTCAGTCTTATTAAACTGAAGGCTTGACTCAATATCACTGAGGTACTGCACATTTAATTTGTTAATAGTTTTACTGAATGATTTCCTTCTCTTGAAGGGCAAAGAAAAGACAAACCTTCAAGATAATATGGCTCATGTCACCACAAGACACCACTAGTTGAAGTGGGTTATAACAACAAGATGAAAAAAAATAAACTTTTATTTTGTTTCATATTTCTTAAGTATTAAAACCATAACTGACAGGTCAAGACAGCAATGAAATTTCTAGAGCCTAACAGTAATTAATTTTCACAAAAGAGAAAAATTTTAGCTATAAATAGATGTTATTGTTTAACTTTTCTGCAGGAATATGTTCTGTTGCGATCTAAAGCACATTTTAAAGAAAATAAAGGTCTGAAAGGGAAACATTTTCAGAAAAGTATTAATATTTTTCTGGATTCAGATATACCCTGCAGGTGATAGCTTCATCAGATCATCTATATGAGACAGGAAGGATGGCAAAACTTGTCAGAAGAAAAGGAAAAGATTTCTAAAATGATTCCAGAAAATTTAAGCCTAAAATGAAGGAGTAACAAGGGGTTACAAAAGAAAGGAGGTTTGGATTGCCAACAGAATTCTGATTAGTGAAATTGCTGTAGAGTAGAGCTCAGAGCATGTAGAAAGGCAGTTGCAGACTGACAATAGGAGACACTGGACCAAACCCCTCAGAGAATGTTTTGAACACCATGGAAGCAAGTAACTGAATAGGACATACATGTAGGGAAAAAAAAGAGTAAGATGCTTCTGAGAATTAAAGCTGAAACAGCAAATAAACATAAAGAGGAATGGAATAATCGCTTTCAAAGGCAGAATATGAATAAACACAGCTAAGAGAATTACTACCCTGATTTAATTAACAGAAGAATTTTGATAACCTTAGCTTCCTTGGTTGACCAATATAATTAAATTCCTCCACTGATGACTGTTGGCCTGAGTTTTGAAAAAAAAAAGTTGCTATTGAAGGTTCAATACAATACCTTACCCATTAGAACAACTAACCTATTCCTTTCATACACATCCTACAATAGTTCTCCTTCATCTGGAAAAAGCCACAGCAGTTTTCGGTACGGTTAAAACTAACACACACGCTGAAAAATGTGTAAAAAGGATCTGAAAATTGGTGTATGATTCTATGGCTCCTCACTCTATGAGGAGCTTTTGACTTCAAGCTGATGATGTGCAAATCAGTTCTTATGAAGGGCCTGAGTCTCTACTCCATGAAGACCGTTGGGAGAAATGCCAATGAAGTCATCTGTCAAAACTCTCTTAACTTCTCAGGTTCTTCAGATTATTCCAGTAAAATGGAAAAGATTGTTTTTGTTATTTGTTTTTAAAATGTCTCCTAATTATTCTAAAACATGAAGATGCTGGAAAGACCCTTGAGACAGTGTTCCAATGGGGCTTTCCTAAGAACAATTATTACCAAAGACTAGATTTCAGTTTTTGGGAAGCATCTGTTACCAGAGTTACTTTTCCATCTGGAGCAATAAAAATGGATTTGAAAACTAGTGGTGGAACTGGGGTTTGTTTGTTTGACATAGTTGGTTTTTAAATAGTTACAATCATCATTCAAGAGTCTATACAGATCAACTCAGCTAAGGACGTTACTATAAAGAATTAAATAGAGTCTTTTAGCCAGAAACGTTTACTCTAGAAAGAATTTAGACTATCTTTACCAATTCTGTGGTAAGAATTGGTGAGGAAAAAAAACAGATCACTTAAATGGCGTACCAGTTAGCACAATTTAAATATTTTCCCTGATTTATAAAGATAAAAGGCAGAACTGAAATGCTAGGTTGGCACTTTACTTCAGCCTGTTGGACAAGCATTCTTTTCATAGTAATAGCAATACTCATTTGACAGACGATTGCAGGCCTAAAAAGATAAAGTCAAACCGATGAACAATCATTTAGGAGTTTGCAGTAGATGTGTCCAACAGAAACCCAGCTACAAAGTGCAAATGCAGCCAGCAAAATACAGAGTTCTTTCAAAGAAAAAAAAATTATTAAAATAGGTGTAATGCACTCAGCCTGGAATTGAGAAAATCCTACACAGAAAACATAAAGATAGTTACATGGATATTATCAATGTTCTCTCCCAAACTGGAGAAAAATCCTAAAAATAATTAAAAAAGCAGATGAAAGTTTACAAGTCCTTGATCTTCATTTCATAGCACTAATTATATTTACCAATACATCCTATATTGCTAAGGTCTACTTCAAATGCTAAGTATTTGTTGTAGTAATTTCCAGCCAGTGCTCAATTTTATTTTCTCCTCAGGATATAGTGTCATTAAAGCTCTCTCCAGAGATTTTTGTAAGAGCAATATCATATACAGACAAAGTTATTCTTCACTGATTGCCTGAAAAAGCACCTAACCTTGAAATGCAACATATCAAACCTATGACTGTTGTGAAATGACTTAGTCAAACATATGAGGAACATTAAGTGCCATCACACTGATTTAAAGCCACACAAAAGAAGATCTAGCTCTGTAGAAATCAGTATTACAGCTGTGCAGTAATAGCTGACGGCCTCTTACTGACACAGCAGCATGCTAAAGGAAAACAGAGACAATGTGTTGAAGACACAGTAACAATCAGCCCATTCTCACTAGGTGAAAATCCCAGTGGGGAGTGGTGGCTATACCAAAAGTTTTTTGATTTCATAAATGACCTTTTGGACATGTTTAGTGGCTGAGAAAGAAGGAAGGTGATGTTGACCACTTCTGAGAAACATGCAATGTCAAGCTGCAAGTATAACTAATTGAAGAGCTGCTTTATAATAGTGAACATACTCAAAATCAGTATTTCTCTGTGTGAAAATGACATCCTTTTCTCAAAATCCATTATAGTAACATTTTCACTTGAAAGTAGAACAAAAACATGTAAAATTAAAAAAAAAAACCTGAAGTAACTAGCTAGAATGACATAGGGGGCATCCTTTCTACAGCCTATCAAAAAAAGAACAATAGGGGGAAGAAAAATCAACATGGCTACATAGCAGAGAAGTCTGCTATTAAGCATCACTCTCCAAAGAGTATAGAGCCACACCTGAAAAAATGTAAACAGGAAACGGTACCAGCTCTGGCAAATTGAAAGTAAATCCGTGATGAAGCATGGGCAACAGTTTCAAAATGAAGTTATTAAAAGCCTACTAGCTAAACATCTTCACCAAAGCTTCCGGAAGCAGGAAGCCTTCAGACCCTTTCTGTATGGCTGAAAGACAGATTTATTCCAGGAGAGAAGTCTGAAGAGGTTTCTTAAAGTATCATTAAGAGACATTAAAAAAAAAATAAATAAAGCAAGCAGAAAAATCATTAAGACCAGGTGGTAACCCATCTATGACTTTTACAGGAATTTAGACATTATATACTGAATAGGGATTTTTCTATTATTGCAATCTATCCATAAACAGATTGAAGACAGCAAATGTGAAAGAAACCAAAGGGTTTGAAGAGGAACAATGTGCCACTCATCAGAACATCTGATTTTGAATGGGCAAACAGGTTGAAATAGAAAAGTAACAACAACAAAGAGCTAACACTACTGAAAAATAAGTTATGGAAATGTGTCATTGAACTTCATATAATGGGAAGTTTTACCTAAAAATAACTTTTAGCAGACCCAGAAGAACATCAGTAAAATGCATTAGGATCCCAAAAAATTTCCAACTAACTCTTGTACCAGAGGGCCTTAAAATAAAAATTCTGTTGTGAATTAATTATTAACTAAAACATAGGGGAAAATAGGTGGAAGTAAATGACTGATTTCCACAATGAAGGGAACAAAAGGAATCTACAGACGAAGTCGAAAAGGAATCTCTGACACTTAACATATGAAAAATTATTACAAAACAAACTGAAGTGTGGATAATATTTACTTAGGTAGTCAGATGTAACATCCTAATTAGGAATTGCAGAAAAATGTCATGCTCCTGAACTGTTACGACATGAAATGGAAGAAATTCAGATTAAGACAGGTTTTCCCACCAGCATTAACTCTGCATGTACAGTATTTCATCTAAAGTTATTCAAGCAAAACACTGATGTTAACATGAATGTTTTCCAAAACTGTCAGCTCAGTGCTCAGAAACAGCAGAAGAGACAGACAGAATGTTTCAGAATAAAAATTACCATCAAGTATGTACACAACATGGTGCAAACTGTGAATGCCATTCAAAATCAGATGTTCTGATCAGTGGCACATTGCTCCTAAGTCTGGTCACCTTAGTTTCAACAGGATAGAGAACATTTAGACAAGAATGATCAGAAGAATGTAACAATCAATTTGTGAGGAAGTTAATCAGGTAATTCTTTACAATGGAAAACAAAGAACTGGAGAAGATATGGTATTCATGTTTATTAAATAGAAATTAGTCAAAGAATATTCATTATTTCGTGTAATCCAAGAACTATGAGATACCCAGTCAAATTACCAGACAAGTTTAAAAGTAAACATGTGAAGTTACTTCCCCCAAACATGCATTAAACCTGAATTTACTGATGCATATGCCATGAAGGCTTATAAAGTACAAATAAATCCAAGAAAGAACTTGATAAATACCTGGAATAAAGTTCTGTTGAAAGTTATTATTAACATGGTCCAGCAGACTTAAGAAAGCCTTAAATCACAAACTGCTGGAAGCCAACACTGACCACTGTGAGAATTACAATGGATTATAATGACCTTCGGCTTAAAGACGTGTGACCATTCTGATGTTCTTAAAATGTAACTGTATTTATCACATGTCAACGACTCTCTTTGTTTGACAACACTTGATTCATGCCACCATAATATGGAATTTTCATTAAGATGTTCTTGTAAGAAAATTTTTTTTTTCCCAGCAATATTCTTGTTAATAGTCAACTCTGAAGATTCTCTGATTCTGTGGCTTTGGGTTTTTTTTGTTTTACTTTACCAAAGTATATTATTAGCAGGTAATTGCTGAAAATAAGATATTAACACTTACCCGTTTGTCCAGCGTTCTTTCCCTTACAAAGCCAAGCAGCTGGTCATTGACTAAAGACAGATCTCTCTTGCCCGCAGTAATAATTGTAACAATAACATCATGTCGAATGGCTTCTTCTGGGTCATGTGATCTAACCTTCAAATATTCTGTTATGAGCAGAAACAATGAGAAGCTTGGCTTTTTTACATAGGTGTGATATATTCAGACTTAGTAATACTGTTTAATCAATTAAATATCAGTCACATATCACAACCATGTAACCTATTAAACACAGAGCTACCCACAGGAAACATGTGTTCCAATGTTTTTCTATGTTAAATACAGAACATTTACATAGCTGTAAATATCAGAAGAATACAAGAGTGATAGCTTGTATGATAACCTCATTTACAAGCAGCAATAAAGTGAAGTAAAGTTGACTAGAATATATTGTAAGTAAAAGAGGGTGAGGGAATAAAGAAACAAAGAGAAGAAATTTTCATTCCAAAAGAGTGAAAAATGTAAATAATAAATCAAAAATACTGACAATGGCTTGCATCAAAAAACAACAGTATTTTCAGTTAAGCCTGAAAACCCTCTTCTTGTTAAAATGATACTGTAGAGAAAGAAGAAATTTCATAGTTTAGATCAGCAAAAAAGCATTTTCTGAACTCAGTGGAACATAGTATTGGGGACCTCAGTGACTGGTTTAGAAAGTAAGTCAGGATGTTGCACCAGTATTTACTTTGCCTCATCTTTAGAACTTGAAATTACTTTAAAATTCATTCTGCAATGGGTAGCTCCTTAATGACTCACTCTGACAAAGTCCACACAAAATCACACATTCCTCTTCCTTATAACTAGCACTTGTCTTCAACAGAAATCAATTACTCAGCAGACACCCCTCCCATCCAGTATCAAGCACTGGTCTTGATACATTTCAGAACTACACTGCTACGTACAAAAATAGTTACACAGTTCCTTGCTCATTTTGTAGATTATTCTAAACCCCTGTATGAGCATCTCACCAGTGAGGTCTTTTGCTAAGTCTGGATGGTTCATTAAACAATGACTGGCGAATTTCACACTCTCTAATCTCACAGGGACATGGATATCATTGAACCTAGAGGGATAGAAGATGATGAATGTTAATTTTTAATTAGCTTTGCAAATCAGTATTGTTCTCTATGTAATAACGTGTTGATAGTATGTTAACTATTAGAATATTTTTTATATGGCAAAATTAGAGAACATAAATGTTTTGAATTTATCTCCACAATGCACCTCATACAAGTATTTGTTATTTCTTGTAAATTCAGTCAGGAGTAAAATTAAAGAATGAATATGGTGTATGTGGATAAAATGTTGACCCAATGGATTTTACCCACTGACTTCTGAACAGAGTTCTCCATACAATGTCAATTGTGTGTGTGCATTTACAGAAATGAAAACTAGCATCAAACAGGAACCATTTGAAAACACTCATTTTTTAAAAAATTATGAATGTCTACATTTACGTAAAAGAAAGTATCCCTTCACACAGAAAGGTAAATGCCAAGCAAAACAGAGTTGCAGATTAAGCTGAACAGCACAAAATTTCAGACAATGCTGGCATAGCTGTGTAAACTCTGCTATGCATATAATATGTTGTCTATCTAACTTATATGCCCATAGCTGATAACAATATAGCAGCAGTCCTTCAGGATTCTTCCTTCTAAAATATAACTGTATGCAGTTTCCTGCTTTGAAGATTTAATAAAGTAACTTGTTCAGATACAAACAGTTACATCCTCTAAAAAGACAATGAAAAATGCAATACTGTAAGAAAACAGAAAAATTAACATAAAAGAAGAACAGAAATTCAGAATTCTATCCCATTTCCTTACCTCCCAAGAAAGCACTGCCAAAGAGGTCGATTTTGCGTGGCCAGATCAGAATCTTTGGAGCCAAAGAGTTTCGCCAGAAGCCGAACAACAGCCAAACGTTCTTCTCCATCATTGCTCTAAAAATCGACACAGGGAAACTGTAAATCATTAGCCATAATTATCCATAATACCTTAGCAATAGTTTTCTGTTTTGTGAACAGATTAAAAACTGAGTTTGAAAATATTTCTGATAATCCTCATTCTCTTTAATTATTTTATTGGATTAATATGAGGCAAAATATACAAATACCTATTAAGTTGATGTTTACAGACACTGAATAAATGGCTCTGCTTTGAAAGGACCTTCTCTTTGAGGAATAAAACCCCATACACAGTACTCTAGCATACAGCTGACAACATAAACTTTTGTTTTAAAAAGTTTTGTTTTAAAACATTTTTAAGACAATTTTATGTGTGTGGAAAAGACACCAATTAAGATGTTATTAACACATGTGCACAAATGAAAGCTACAAGTAATTTCACCAAATACCTATTTCTTGGTTACTTTTGTTTGTTGCAACCATAGCCTATATGTACATCCACACATACAAAATTATTTCTCTTGTCCACTTACAATCTTAGGAAAGACAAACAGTTCTTTATAAAACCCTCACAGACTTCCAAATCAGGATAAATTAACTATTTTCAAGGATTCAAAAGCAGTCAGTTGAGTTATTAGCTGACAATAACAAATCTGATAAAATATTAGGAAATAGTCCCCCTATTATTAAAACATTATTTCATATAAGAAAGTTCTGCAAATCAATACTGAAGCTAACACATTTGCATTTCATAAGACAAGACAACCACAGCCTAATTACTTTATAAATTTTGGGTGTAATCCAAAGATTAAGTACATAAAGCTGTTGCATTAGACTGCATTAATTTATCATTATAATGATTATATATATTTTGTGTGCATAATACATGTTTGCAAGCACAATAAGCACATAATTGCATACAAATTACCAGTATCCCTTCTTTAATATTATACCTACCTTCAAAATAAAGCAATAAATACAGAATTTTTATCTCCCTAGTAAAACACTTACTAAATCTACAGTTCTGCACTTTTAATATCCCCACAAATTTTACTGATTGTCCAAAGCTACACTGTAACCCACCTTCAGCTTGAATTCCAGCTGTGGCATGACAGACAGCAGTAAGTGAGGATCTATGGCAAAAAGCTCTTGTATCAAGTCAAACACATGTTCTGATAAGTCACTAACTGAAGACTTTCCCAGTACCAGAACCTGGTTAAAAAACTAAAATACAAACAGTATTATGCAGTACATTTTCTTTCATTAATGCAAACATTATTTTAAAAAATTATTTTAATGTAGTATCATTAATGGAAGTAATGGAAGGCACTCAAAGCACAATTTCTCCATTACATCAAAGCATTTCACCCTTACAGTTTTGGGTCAAGCAAATTACAAACATCCTTCTCAGTTCAGTTCCATTAATTCTGTCAAGAATACATGACAATTTGATAATTTCAAATCTTAGTAACTATCTCCTAAGCAAAATTAATGGGTAATAAAAGAATTGTTAACTTAAAATGCATATTCATCCAATAGAACACTGACCAAAAAAAGTCAGTACTTCTAAAAAATTTTCTTATCATTGAAACCCAAGCCAACTGAAGATGATCAAATGCTGAAAATAAAGGTTCTCTGCTTCAAATCAATTTTTAAAAATGTCAGATGCCTCTATGTTATGCCTTGCAGTATTTGATGGGTTATGTATCATGGTCATTAGTGATCTAAGAGAAACAAACTGAAATAAGTCTAAATTATGAATTATTTATTTTTGGATTTATATAAAGTATATTAAAATTTAATACTTCCTGTAAGATATTGTGTGTTAATATTATTTAACCAGGGCAAATGCAATAGCAAAAAAAGCTATTATACACTTGAAAAAGAAAGTAAGGACAATAGTATTAAACCAACTCAAACCTAACTATGTGCTATCCTGTTTCGATATGACTAACTACAAAGCTTAAAAAACCAGGGGAATTGGAATGTGGTAACTGTTAGTGAGACTCCTTGAGCTTTTAAATACTTACTGATTAATCTTTTATGAATCTGCCTAATTCCCTTTTAAACTACTCTGAATTTTATTAACTTTATTGGCTTCAGCACCAAGGAAAGGCAACAGAATGGATCAGACTACATTCATCAACGACTGCAGTAGCTGTATTAATAGGCAGAACATACAACGCTGACATTCAACAAGAAAGAATTATAATTTGAATTCCTGTAAAAAGCACAGTTCTTTTACTCTTTCTGACTACAAGTCATAGCAAGTTTAGGAGGGGAAAGAAAATGTAGCAAAGAGCCGGCAGCTTGAAATGCTTCATCCTAAAGCTTGGTATAAAATGAGGCTGTCTGGTTACTGGACATATGAAGTATTAATAATTCCTTTTGTTGTTACAGAATTTTTGGTGGTCACCATTTTCACAGCCAAGATTTAGCCTTAACATTAGACTGAAATGGATAAAAATTATTTTCCTCTTAGCTTATTTGAAATCCTCCACACACTTTAACAACCAAGCCAACAATATCCTATTGGGAAAACTGTAGTTGCTTCTATAAACAATATTTAAAAGAATAAATCTGCCCATCAAATCTCCAATAAATCAAGACAGTAACAAGAACACTTGTTACTTGCAAGTAACATGGATTAATGAATTTACATACATTGGCAATACACGGTTCAATGGTCTGGACGGTCCTTTTCAACAGGACTTTTGCAAGATCAAACGCTTGTTTGTTAAGGTTCTGAAATAAAGAAAATATAATAAAATTTTATAGAGTTTCCACATGCAGTAATAAATTTTGAAGAAATATTATCATACCTCTATACTCTGAAAATTTACATGCACCAAATCTGGCACTGAAGAATGAATGAATTTAAATTAATATTTAAATGTGGTTTTGTTTGCCCCCTCATATACTCATTACAGGTACACTCTGTAGCAAGTTCAGCCTTTTCTAAAAAGTAAAACTGTGCACTGACTTCTTCACAGACTGTACCATATGCCCTGAGACAGCCCACAGTAGACTACAGAAAGTGCCTACACTTGGGCAGAGTTAGCAGTTAACTCTCCAAGTAAGCATTTCATTTTAACATGACAAATCTGAAAATTGTTTATGCTGCTCTTGAGCAAGAAAAAGAATGTAACTGCACATCTGAAAAACTTGACTTTCCAAGTCTGTACAAATCCCATATGCAGTAGCTCTAATCATCTATGGATTAAAGCAACTTGGAAGGGACAAAAAAATAGGTATGGATGAGCTGATTGCCCTGAAAACTACAAATCATTGCAGACAAAACGCAGGTAAAGCCTAGGGATGACGGATTCTTGGAAATACGGTATTTGGCAAGTCTACATTGAGAACAACTCTCTCATGTTCTCTTAACTAATGGGATGACAAAGACAGTTCATCAATAGATAGTAAAGAGAAACAAGTGGCCAAAGGCCCGAACAAATACCTCCTCAGTCACCAAAGCACTAAACTGATGTCTCGTTATAGAAGAAAGACAGATTTGCATGAATTCTTCTCAAAAAAATATCCCAACGTTTTCTCCCCAAACTCAGCCATGATGAAACCGTGTTGACTGGTATGCTGGTAATAAACTAAAGGACTGCCAATCTCAAACTTTAAAATACATTTTCTATGGATCTTCAATACAGTTTCTTCCACACAACCAACCCAATACACACACAAAAAGCCAGAACAGCACAACACTGAAGAACCAAACACCAAAACAGCCTAGGAAAGCAATATGTAACTTGACAAAACAAATAATCAACTATTTCAACTATTAGGAGAAAAGAAACCCTGTGTGTCTGGATTACCCATGCTGTAGAGCATGCAGAAGAAAACAAATATCTTTAACACATAAAAATGTTTTTAAGGAATAACTTAAGTAAGACTGGGAAGAAAAATATTCATTGAATAGCACTACTTTTGAAGTCAATAAAATGAACTACAGTTTGAGACCACAGGTCAAAATGTGAGCAAAACCTGACATGCTACTGCTATTGAAAACCTGGATTGTCACATGTGACATGAGAGTCACATTAGCACACAAAGAGAACAATGTACACCACACCATCACTTTACTCCAAATGGATGTACAAATTAATATTATCTAAATTCGGAGGTAGACCGTATGCCATGTCTAATTAAAAAAAAAAACAAAACAAAATCAGACTGCATTAGCCAAAACACATTATTTCAGCTTCTTTACAAAGACAAACTTCCATCAAGTCTTGCCAGAGTGATACTTTTCTTATGTCATAGAAGAGAATGACTGGTATTTGACTGCTTTGCACAAACCTGGAAGTATTGCTATTGCATGCATTGTACAAGAAAATCAACTGTGCTCTTAAGGCTACAATGCTTGTGATTTACATATCTAAAGACAAGCAACATAACCACAGAATTTTCTTGGAGATTGGTTCATGAAAGGAGAACATAGTTACAACAGTCAAACTCTGCTGGGCAAAACAGACAAAATAACTTTATGGTTTGTTTTTTTTTAACTACCTTGGTAAAGCAGTTGTTTAAGTGCTGTAGTTACAGGAAACAAAGTAACACAAACTGACATATTGACCAAATTACAATACTGAGCACTGACTACAGGATATTATTTGCTCAGTTATGACCAAGAACTGGCAAGGGTGGCACCAGTCCTCTAAGTGATATCAAATATGCATTACAACCCAATATTTACACGAAGTTTATCTCCCTCTTTATCAGAGCCTTGCTTGAGAACTTTCATTAGGCAAAACTATAACAATGTTAATGTTAAAGGATCACAATCACTTTTGACTTTGCCTAAAAAATCAAGTAGTCACAACACACTGTTAAGTTGTACAAGGTTTTACCGGGCCTTTGTACCCTCAGAGCAATGCCCACCATTAATAGCATCACCTCAGATTGCCACTCTCTACTTCCACTCCTCTTATCTACTGCCTGTAACGCATTATAAGCAACTTACAAAGAACAGTGTATTTTCACAAGGACTCTTGTTGTAAGAGGACTCTCTGTGTTGGCAGTTTCAATAAGACACTATCTCATTACTATCTATAAAAATTATTTGATAGAATGGTATTCCTGTCTCATGATTATGACAAGAAGGAATGCAAACCCATCTCTGACAACAGATACTTCTATAAACTTGATTTCACAGGTAAATGACAATGGCCACAACTTAGTCAATCCCATGCTACACATTTCAATGAATTCTCCCTCTTTCTGCAACCAAATCAATATTCCCTGTTTTTGTATACTAATTTAATTATGTAGTCATGGATGGATCTGCCTAATTTTTGTAATTATTTTACATTAACAAATGAACAAACAGAAACACGTACTTGGTAATCAGAGCACAGTTCATCTGCTGTAATTAATAACTGAAACTTACAGTACTCCATACTATTTTTGTTAGGCAAGGGAATTTCCTTGGTCAGTGTAAGGCATCACCAGCCTGCACCTCATTTTCCCTTATTTCACAGCTGAAGAAGTTATGTTTATTCTCTTTTTAAATTTATTAAGGCATTACAGTGAAGGTACTTTAAAAGCTCAAGTGCAGATCCATTAATCCCTTCTTCAAAGAACATAAAATTCTTCTAGAAAGAGGAATGTGTGTGTGTTTTGTGTCACTTCGTTCCTTTTAAGGGAATGAAATGAAGAAAGACAATGGAAGGGGTGGGAAGCACAACTAGGAAGGTGCAGTGAAGTCTGACTGGCAAGCTGGGGAGAACAGCAAGACACCACAGAAGGGAATATCTCACCTCTGCCCCTCTTTGTTTTAAATTCAAAAACATTAAATATCTTCTCTATTAAAAAACCCCAACATATCCCAAAAGCAAACCAACCAACTACCTACAAACCTCAAGATATAATGTTTTCCTTTTATATTTGCCTGAAAACACTTTATTTATGTTTCAATACAGAGATCCTGAGGTGGTACAATCTCTTGGTATCAGATAATCTAGACAGAGCTAATCAACAGCACCAGGCAATTCCCAAATGAATGTGAGAAAACAGAACAGTCATGACAGCGAAAGTGTACAAAGAGACAAATAACATGCAAAAGGGAGTAAGAATTATTGTTATTGTAACAGTATACTATGATAATATTTTACTTGGCAGACCTTGTGTGCAGGAATGAGGTTAATCAAAATTGAGTCCAGCAGCTCCTGAGTTACTCCATCGCCCTCCATGATGATAGAACTCATCAAATCCAGCATATGCATTTGTACCTTCTGGTTGTGGCTATTACTAAGATCATAAAGAATATTATCAGTATAAAATTCTCAGATTCTGACAAATAGTAACACTACAATCAAAAAACAACATCTAATGCTGTCCAGTTTGCTCTCCCTTACACTCTCCACATCTCAAAACTATTTTATGTGCCTTTCCTCTCCTACAGAAAGGTTCAAAAATGTAGAACAACCTAGCTCTGCTTCAAGAGAATCAAAATAAAAAAGGACAATTATAACCAATACAAAAATGTAGATAAACTAATCACAATGAAGATGAAGCATACTGCTGTATAACATGAGACAACAAACTTTAAAACACATCTACTTTCACACACACACCCCTCCATGTCAGTAGTTCACAGCCACTTGCTTTCCCAGCAGCTCTTCATTTAGGGAAATAAAGACTATTGTTCAAGCATATTTATCTGGAGACTGTGCAGTGATTAAGTCTACTCCAAACCTGACAATATTTTGACAGTTAATATAATGGAAGTGATTCAACTTACTTGATAACTGAAAAAAGAGTCCTAAAAAGCTGAATAAAAATTTCATTGCAATCTTCCAACTCAAAGCAGATGTTGTAAGATTTGACCCAAGCTAAATTCTAAAACAAAAATTAGGATATTTAGGCTAGTACAACTTCATATTAAGTAACATAAATACAATCATGTTAGCAATGGGGTTTTTTTTCTAGTTAAGGAAAAATAATATACAGTAGATGTAAATGCTTTGGGGAAAGAGTGGACATTTGCTTTGCATATAAAGAGTTCCTAACACAGAGGGGCTTTGCAAGATATATCCAGAAAAAGCTAAGTACAGAATGATCTGATTTCTTAAGTATAAAAGCCAATTGACAGAACTTCTTAATATATCAAGGTCTTATTTTTTCTTCATGCTATGAAACAATACAATTTTTAACATCGTGTTTTAAATATCAAATATCTTGTTTATAAATGAACTACTATTTCTAAAAGCACACTGAACCCCACCACTCAGTTCATGTCAAGAGTATGGTTTTGCAATGTTTTTAAAGCAACAATCTTACATTCCTCCTCCTATCACCAATATAGGTCCATTTACATTTTAATCAGCACTTGAAATTTTCTCTTGTGATAAAAAACCCCCAGTGTATGGAATTGTAAGATAAAGGCTAAATTTCAATAAATACCAATTGTTTTAACATCTCCTCAACTACAGATTGACAAACTTATTAAACACAAACAGCATTTTAAGTAGTAAAAGAGGCAATTCACTGAACTTTAATGAGAGTGGTGTGATATATAGAATAAAAGAAATTTGCCAGGCATACTGGTGCATGAGGAGAACAACTGATTACACTTCTTAGGCTTACAGAGCTAATACCATCTACTGAAAGTTACAACTATTGTATTACCTCTAACAAGTAAAAGTATCTGTTAAATTGAGGGCTCTTCGTGTCCTCCAAGCCTTTTAATTGTCTTGTAATAAACAAGAATATGTCCTGTCAAAAAACAAAGTTTACAAGCTTGATTCAGCAGAAAGTGAAAATACAATCCTTTAGTAGTGCCATCTATCACTATTTTCAAACTCTTAATGTGAGAACATTAAATTGTCTTATTTAGGCACTGACAGAAAGCTATCACCAACACAGATACTGGCCATCTAGCATTCCTTTACACATCTCTGGCCCTTAAGTATTACACTGACTTACAGGATTAATGCAACTTCACTTTAACAAAACTAAAAATCAGTATACATGGGAATAAAAATATTTTCCTGTTGGTTTTTTAGGGTTTTTTGTTTGGGGGAGGGACTGTCTGGTTTGTTTGAGGTTTTTTGGGGGCAGAGAGAGGTTTATATTTTCTTCAGTAAGAATAAGGAAGGAGAAAAGTCTTTATTTTATGAAGCATTTTTACCTTAAGTTTGTCATGGGAAGTATATGGAGCTTCAGGAGCATAGATACGAAAGATATCAGCCAAGCAACAAGCTACAAGGAGGCGCACATCTTTATTGGGATTCCTGAGGAAGAATTCAGATGCAAGGTGCAAGGCTAATGGGAGATACTGCTGCTTCTCATCTTCTGAGTCCTGGTCCATATCCATGAAGGTTTTTACCACCATCTGAAAAACACCAGGAAAAAACCTGAGTTCTTTCTGCTTTTATTCCTTATTACGAAATGAGACTTTTTAAAATGATACACTGCTATCAGTACATGTTCTGCTGCATAATCACAATTAGTACTTGAATTTTTTTGTTAGGACAAATATCAGAAAAATGGAAGGGTGAATCCGATACTTAAATTTAGGTTTATTGAAAGACACTGAAAACCACATTGCAGTTCTGTTTATTTTGTCAATCTTGACCTGAGGTACAGCACAGAAACTGCTGTGCACGGATGAGGTTGGAGATGGCAGCCTCTCTTCGTCAAAGCAGTCCCATTGCAATTCCAAGAGAGGACTCACCTCAGTATGAATGGTGTGAGAGGCTGTAAGCCATCTGGCCTAACACATGGCTACAGTACAATGCAGCTGCTTTAGAGCTGTGCCAGGACTAGAGGAGCCTAAGAGACCACTCTTAATACTCTGCTTCTATTGAGGCACTGACCTCACAAAGTACTTTACACATGTATGATGATCTTTCTATCTAGTTTAAACAAACTAGATACTGGATAATTTAATCCCTCGTGCAAAATAAGTCTTAACACTGCAGATCTCTCTTTCCGCATATTTAGAGCTGCATCTTTAGCCTTATTAATATAATGTAAAAAATTAACCACATGGTTTCCTTGTTTCTTCTAGCACAGCTAAGAACTATTAATTCCTATGAAATGCCACCAAAATAGTTCATTCATAATTATTATATAACTCCAGTTAATTGAAACTTCTCAACATAATGATTAGTCAATGATTAGTATGAAGAAGAAATAAAAAGTTGCAGATTTAACTTTTGGAATAGTGTTTGTTAAAGGATGAGAATGACATCTAAGATGGCAGCACAGAACGGGCGAACGTGCCAGAGACTCTTAGAATGACCTTGGTGAAATGAGTCCTTGTGTTCCATTCCTCCACATCACTTGAGCATCCTTAGAATTAAAACTGTGAAGGACAGCCACACCTGTATACCAACAGGATTTGGTATGCCCACTACAGACACAGCATACACAGTGCACACAATGAAGAGATTCAAGAGAGAACACAGTGATAAATCTTGATGGATCAAACACACCTCTAAAATAATAACAGTAAAACACAAAAGGAAGACTGAGTTCACACAGCTAATAAATACATTGCTCACACAGCTAATAAATACATCGCTTAACCAGAATTTTTTTGTTACAGTGTCATTCAAATTATTCTAGGGTTGCTTCTCCATTACTAAGCATATCCCTGCTTCCAACTGCCTGAAAGTGCTGTGTTTCAGCTTTCTTTCCTTCCTGAGTTCTGAAACATAGTTTTGGTTTCAGATCTTATAAATTAAAATAAATGTTTGACAGCAACTTCTCCTACAGTACGTTACTTAAAAATCCTCCTCCATTTCTAGAAATGTACAAGTATAATCTAATTTGCCACGAAGACAAAAACAGGAGACTAGACAGGAGAAAAACCCTACACAACAACAAACAGAAAAAAAGAGGGCTTTACATTTACAGCCCAAGAAAACACAAATTGTATCTTATTGGTCTGTTTCCTTAAAAATATTCTTAAGCTATGTTTTAAAGCCCTAGCAGACAGCACAAACCCATTCTTCTACTGACAATTCAGGTCTGCCTGTTACAGGGCCATTTGTCGCTGTGTCCTGGGGTGCATCAGGCACAGCATCCCCAGCTGCTCAAGGGAGGGGATTGTCCTGCTCTGCACTGTGCTGGAGTAGCCTCACCTGGAGTCCTGGATGCAGCCAGAAAATAATCTAAAATTATCTGCTAATGAAACTGAAAACCTAAAATAAAGTCTATAGATACAAAAGGCTAAAGTCCAAATAATTTGAGGTTTTGAATGCCCAAACTGGAAACCACTCATTATCACGCTAAGACAGTTTTTATTCCTGAAAAATGTGATCAAACTGTAACAAGAACCTACCACTTTTTCAGATTACAGCAGTACTGTATAACTGATGTCTGGCTGTACAGTTGAAACTACCTAGAACACCAATATTCATTTCTATAAAAAGCACACAGACTTAGCATCTTTCACAACAAATATCTGTTACTGCACTCTGTGCAAAAAGCAAGAGATAGAAAAATATTCTTTAATAGTATTAATGTAACACCATCCATTCCTTTCCCAACAATTAAGCAGTCAATTAAAACACTAATTCTAGCAAATGTAAACAGAATACAGCTATGCACATTTATGATTAAATTCATTCTGCATCACTTTTGATTGAATGCATCTTCATTAATTTGTCACATACTGGTACTTTAGTTAGCTTGAAAACATGAAGTATTATAACTATTCTAGAAATTGACATTATTGCCATTTTTACCACAGTACCCTGAAATTCTAATTATCAGAGCAAAATTTTATTCTCCCAGGCTCTGCAAGTAAGTAAGTGAAAAGACTGGACTATAACACTGAAGAAATGCAAATGCCTTCATTCAAACTAGTGAAAACAGCTAAATGAAGACTGCTAAAGTCACTCTCAACATGTTACGAACATACTGAAAATTGCAAAGTTAAAGCTTTCAGGAAGGTGTTCATCTGATTGTATCAACCATGCAGTGTGCAAGCCAGTCACTCTGGGTTACCCTTTCACCCACTGGAGAGAAATACACAGACCCTGAGTTCAAGCACAGATGTCTACGATGACCCCTACAGATGTTGGCTCAGTTCTGCCCTGAAACTCTGCACCAAGCATGAAAGCAGCTCAGTGTGACCAGAGGCCTGAAACAAGGCAAGATGAACAATATCTGCAGCTTCTTGTGAGACTGTCAGCCTTTGGACTGCATTGAAACATACACACGAGGTTGCCAAAGGGCTGTTAACACACTGCCCACATCTCCATGCAGCTTTACATGTGGCCTGTTTCCAAAGACTAAATCAGCATGGTAGCTTGCCCTTATGTGACTGAGCTGTGGCTCTTGTGCAAGAGCTATGCCTCAGACAGGAATACTAACTTTTGTTGTTCAGATCTGCAGGATTTAGGAAAATGGGGTTGTTAGATCAGGAAGCCCATCTACTGCTGAAACATACTGATTACTCCAGCAATATAGGGGGGAGAGGCATATGAACACCGAGAGAGGACAGGGTAGTCAGTATAGATAGTGAAAAGACTCAAACCAGCAGCTGCAGAGAGGCAGAAGCAGGCAGATCTAGAAACGCCTTGCTGCAGTTGGCAGGACAAGCACAAACCTCCAAGCCAGTCACAGCAGGGGGAAGGCGTGTACATGTTGCATTTGTTTTACTGTTCTTACACCAGCTTATTCACAGGGCTCCAAAGCAGTAACATTTAACAACCCTTGGCTTGTAAAAAGACCAGGGAAAAATGGTCAGTATTTAAAAAATCCCTTTGCAAAGACTGAAAGAAAAAATTCAACAATTGAGAATTTGATACCATTTGTTGTAACACAGATGATACTGTAAAGTAACTTCAGTACTAGGATTAAATACAAAAGATATTTGAAAGTAAAACTTAACTAAATGAATGTGAACCCAGATAACAAACACTTCAAGAGCTAGGACAATACAAGGAGGAATGCCAAGAAAAGGCTGAAATCACAGCAGACACAAATAATGCAACTCTGTCATCGGAGTGTTTTCACACCTTTCCGGATACGATTTAAGCAGTATATAGGTGATTCTTGCCGTTAACTATTAACAATAAATTATATTTTTATCTCAGTTCTCACAGCAAAACTTAGCAAAATGTTTCACAGATGTGTCTCTGAAAAAAATATTTCTGTGTGGTGCAGATTTAGGATGAGAAGTCTTTGTCAGCCTCAGAGAGTCTTATCTATCAGCCAGAAGCATCAAACAAACACGGAAAAAAGAGATGTTAAAGTGTGAAGAAAAAGAAAAGAAAAATACTCAAATCGGGAGGACCAGATGATTGTTATTTCAAAATCTTTAAATTTCTGACAAATGAAATCAGAAATATAGTAACACAGGTTTTATTTTATTAAACAGCAAACAAGCAAAATAATCCCAAACAACAAACTATACACACACTCCCCATCACCACCCCAATCTAATGCCCGAACAAGGGAGATACCAACTAAGCAGAAAGCACCAAATATTGATGTAATAATCAAGAAATGACATCTTGCCAATACATCACACATGCTGGTATCAACAGAATTTTATGATACAAACCAAACCTTGAACAGGTAAATAAATCCAGAAGTCAAGAAAAACAGGGTAACACATAAAAACCAAATTACTTTGATAACCTCCATCTCAAAACAGCTCATACTTTTAATAAGATAATCAACACTTTATGCAAGACTGACCATGACAAGAAACTTAGTTTGAGCATCAAGAATAGCCACATGGAAACTGAGGAGCTTGAAGGAGAAGAAAATTAGGCCAATATTGTCTCCTTAGCCCCTTCCTAAAGTAATAAACTGAAAGAACCTTTCGAAACTGAATGGATTTATTAGTGGAGAATGGTGTTATAACTGACCCTACTTCCATAAAAATCTGTGGGCCAAGAAGTAGGAATTGATGGTGATGGTACAGTTACAGAATGGCCGTAGAGGACAGGATACTCTATGACAAGAACAGAAATACCAAAAAATCACCATTGGTAAATCGTCATACACTTAGTGCTTAAATCCAAGAACTTACGCTATTAAGACCTTATCTGCTGTAAACAACAGAAGAGGAGAAAGATGGATACTTAGTAAGCAACTGGAAAGAATTCATGAGGCAACAACAGGCTATGTACATGAAAACAATGAAAATGCACTTGCAGGATATGACAGAAGAAAGAAAGGAAAAAAACAGCAATACAACTGATTAAATGCTAAAAATACTAAATGCTGATTGGAAACACATTACTTAGTCCTGATTATCCTCACTAATTAAAAAAAATAATTTAAAATGACACAGGTACAAAAAGTATTTGCCAAAGGGGTCTCAAATGCCTTTTCTTCTAAGGAGATATTTACCAGACTGTGCTAATTAAAAACAACAGCTGAAAACCTCTCTTTGGGGCCAGTACTGTTTAATATCTTTATCAATGATCTGGACTAAGGGATTGAAGTTCACAGATGACACTAAGTTGGGTGGGAGTGTTGTCTGCTGGAGGGCAGAAGGTTCTGCAGAAGGACCTGGACAGGACAGACTGGTGGGCCAAGGCTGATGCTATGAGGTTCAACAAGGCTCCCTTCCAGGTCCTGTGCTTGTGTCACAACAAAGCCAGGCAGTGCCACAGGCTGGGGCAGAGTGGCTGGAAAGCTGCCCAGTGGAAAAGGACCTGGGGGGGCTGGTCCACAGCTGGCTGAACATGAACCAGTGTATGCCCAGGCGGCCAAGAAGGCCAATGGCATCCTGGCCTGTGTCAGCAACAGTGTGGCCAGCAGGCCCAGGGCAGTGACTGTCCTGCTATATTTGGCACTGGTGAGGCCACACCCTGAATCCTGTTTCCAATTCTGAGCCCCTCAGTTCAGGAAAGACAAAGTGCTGGAGCAAGTCCAGAGAAGGGCAATGCTCCATTTCCACTACAAATTCTTTAACCTATACTCTCTATAACCTATACCCTATAGGTGTATAGGTATAGTATATAACCTATACTTTAACCTATACACTTAACTGGCTTTGGATAACTTGGGGAAGGGAAGAAAGGCAATGAAAAGTTGAACAAAAGGTGATAAAAAGCATATACACTCTGAGGGGCAAAGACTGCTTTCTTCTTTATATATATCCTGCTCACCAGGTGAAGCCAATGAACAGGGCTTCCAGGTATGATTACAAACGTATCATGTGAGATGTAAAGTTGGGGCAGCAATGCAATGGTAGCCACAGTGACAGCGCCTGACTGGGCAAACAGTTTAACTGGCTATTCTTTCCCTGGGCACTGACCTACACCAGGCTTCTCTTTGACCTTCTGGCCAACTGACAAGCTAAGAAGTCACAGATTGGTAATTTACCACTATCTTCTCATTGGTGAAACAGCATATTCTGTGTTATTTTACTTAGATCAAGCAAGTTAGACTATTTTCCAAGAACCTAGCTATTAAATTGATCTGACATATGTAAAAGCAGAAAGACTGATTACTGCTTGCAATAAAAAGAGTATTCGGTGCAGATAGTTCATGGATTACTTGAAGTAACTTCTTTGATACACACTTTTAAGTAACTACAAAATGAATTCAAGTATCACATAAATAGGACAAGTATTGTTACCAAACTGGGAGAGGGATTGGACAATTACCCACATATTATATCTTCGTAATCAACACACAGCAGGATTCCAGTTCTGTTGTAAAGCTGTAAGATTCCTCAGAGTAATATGAATGCAACAGAAGGGGTGAACAAGGCAAATAAAATGAGAAAAATCAGATGCCTTAATCCAAAATACTTTTCATGGCACAAATTAGAACATGCATTTTAAACTGTGCTTCAGTATTTTGCTCTGCAAAAATCAGTCACGTATTGGCAGTCAATCAGATTGACATCTTGGTCACAGCAACTCACATGGACTGCTGCAAGGAAAAGTTCCAAGAAAGTATGCTTCCCAAGATTACAGTGGTGCAAAAGGAAGTAAAACTCTGTCCTTCCTTCCCAGCAGTAGATAATCCTAATGCTGTTACCACTGCATGTAATAAATCTTGTACTCTTTGGCCATGAACAAGCCCATGGGAAAAATCAGATTCATGATGTGCAAAGAAAATACTGCATGCCTTTTCCTATCACCACAACCTTGTCAAAATATATTCTGCTCACAACTGAGTATTTTAGACAATATCACTGATTTTAAATTTTTACTATAGTAGGATTTGGAAGATTCAAAACCATTTTTGTACACCCTTAGTTCCTTCAGCACTATATGCAAGAGTAATGTGTTTTTTCCTCCAAGTCAATGTACTTTAAACCCAAGTCAATTTCTTTTGTGTTAAGTAGGTACCACTATGCTTTGTGCAAGAACAACCCATAAGTTTATTTACAGTCACACTATTGCAACAATATGGAATCGTTATAATCTGTCATTTCTTTAGAAATTATGACCATTTGAGTGATCACATGCAACCAAAACCATAGCTATCTGGAGACAGGTTTGAATTGAGCTGATACGTTCCAGGTCCAGTAGCAAGAAGGTAGTTAGAGTTCAAATGGCCAAGACCAGGAAGGGAAAAATTTAAGCCTTTCCAGTGCATAAACTCTTAACAAATAACTTAATACAGGCATGAATTCTTAACCTTATTAGTGGCAAGCTCAGGAAGCCTGAAATGGGCAGCTATAGATAGCCAAATCCTCTGAGATCCCCTGAAAATTTACTTTTACTTCTATTTAGTAAAAACTGGCATAAGACGTGATCACCGATCATTTTAAATTCAAGGTCTCAGAAATGTGTTGCTACAGTAATTTTCCGAACTTGTATCCAATGTATCAATTAACTTATTCATTTTAATTTAATAATCTATTTCCTGGGGTTTGATCATGACCTGAGACAGCAGAAGTTTCCCATTTACCTTTTTAGGTCACCACTTTGCCTTCCAGGTTCTTATTACTCGCATCATACCCTCATCTTGTACCTTTGGTGGCAAAGGTTCACTACAACTTCAGCATTGCATAAGAGAACATTCCCACAGTATGCAAATGAGAACACGCATCTGATTCATATAAGGGAAGTGTAAGACAGTATTCACCATCTGGTTCCTCATCCAGCACTAAATTCTATAAGGTTTTTCAAGAGAAGCTGTTCAGTCAAAGGTTTCATTGAGTAGCCTCAACTGATGCATCAGAATTCCCTTACTTAGTCCTTTACAATTTCATGAAGTCATGGTTTTATTTTCTCTCATTATTCCTCACCATGCTTTAATCAAGATTAAGCCTAAAAGCTCCCACTGGATCAATTCCACTCAAATTATTTGACTTACTACAAATTCTCTTCAGCTGTGATGAACAAAACCAACTCACCTCATCACATTTCCTAAACAGCTAAAAGGTTTTCAAGTGTGCAAAGTACTACCTGACATTAGGTCACTGTATGGTTTGTCACCAACAAAAATTATTTCTTGGTATCTGCCTTTTACTTACAAGCAGCTTTGGATGCATGACAATACTTGGGTATTCAATCCAAGACCTTTAGAAGTCATTTTAATGCAAGAAACATGGAGAAATATTGTTAGTTTTGTTGTACCAATATTGCAATCCCTAAGGTATTTTGTTATCCCAGTTTTAAACTGGTTTACACAATTTTTCTATGACAAACTATGGTCACACGTTTTAACAATATATGTATACCTCTTCTCAAATAATCATAAGAATGCTCATATTTATCAACACATTATGTTTTCATACACTACTCCCCATCCCTTACACATTTTTAAGTATGGTGTCACTTAATTTTCTTTTTTTTTTTTTTTAAGTGATTCAGTCCTCAGCAGCATCTAGTCTTTATTACTGGAAAGATTTGTAATGGTATTCTTTGCAATTTTCCTGCCTAAGACTAAGAATTGTTTAAATACCCTAAGAAGGTTCCTAAAGTCACCTAAATTCTCAGAAATGTTGCTTGCACCTGTATCAATACATAACAAAAGAGTTTTGCAGAGGGACTAAAAAGAGCCTATTTTTTAAATGTTCTAATGATAATTCAAGACATCACCAGTTAGAAGCATTTCCTTAAGAAGTCCTCCTCCCCTAGGTGTAATGGCAAGTGTTATATAAGGCTGGGGCAAAACAAAAAAATTCTTCAAACTTTATTCCCCACAGTGAAGGAGTTTCCATTTCCATATGAAGTTTTGGAAATACTTTGATAATAGCCTCGAGATGTGAGAGGGAGGATTCTTCGTAACCAGCTCAGTGCTGTGTGTTAATTCATTTCCTCTCCCAAAGAGAAGGTGGTGCTGCCAAAACAGCGACATTTGCATTTCTACTGTGAACTGACTGTAAGGATTCACTTTGAAGTCATTATTTAAGATCAATTCTTACAACACAACCACGTGTTAGGGTTTCACATTAAACACACCTAGAGAGCTATGTTGACAATAGTACTGATGTTGTAAAGTCTATATCCATGTCTATTTCTATACTATGGTACAGGTGCATCACATGGTACATCCTACACTCTCCTGACTGTCAACCAGAAGCAGAGTACAGACAAAGAGCACCATGCTTTTTCCTACTTGTGTTTTGTAGTAGGTTGATCCTGGCTGGATGCCAGACACCAAGCCTCTCAATCACTCCCCTCCACTGCTGGATAGGGGAGAGAAAATCTAACAGAGGGTTCCTGAGCTGAGATACAGAAAGAGATCACTCACCAAATAACTGTCACAGGAAAAACAGGCTCAAATTAGAAATACTGAATTTATTACTAAAAAAATCGGAGCAGGATAATGAGATGTAAAACCTTAAAAACACCTTCCCTTCTATCCCTCCCTCCTTCCCAGCTCTACCTCCTCTCCCAGCAGCACAGAGAGACAGGGAATGTGGATTATGGTCAATTTGTCACATGTTGCTAGTCCCACTACCCAGGAGAGGAGGAGTCTCCCTGCTCCAATGTGGGGTCTCTCCCACGGGAGATGGTTCTCCAAGAACTTTTCCAACAGGAGGCCATCCCACAGGCAACCGTTCTCCACAAACTGCTCCAACATGGGTCACTCTTCCACAGTGCAGTCCTTCAAGGACAGGCTGTTCCAGCATGGGTCCCCAAGGATAAGTCCTACCAGCAAACCTGATCCAGCATGGGCTCCTCCCTCCATGGGTCTGCAGATCCCTCCCTGCACAGACAGGCCTCCCACAGGGTCACAGCCTCATCTCAGGTATCCACCTGCTCTGGTGTGGGTCTCCTCCACAGGCTGCAGGTGGATCTCTGCACCCCTGTGGTCCCCTGTAGGCTCCAGGGACACAGTTGCTTTACCATGGTGATCAAAACAGGCTGCAGGGGAATCTCAGCTTCAGTGCCTAGACTGCCTCCTCTGCTACCTTCTCCACTGACCTGGGCATCTGCAGAGTTGTTCCTCTCATATATTCTCACCCCTCTCTTTCTCTGGCTTCCATCAGTGCAAATAACTTCTTTTTGTTTTTTTCTAAATCTGTTATCTCAGATGTGTTACCACCGTTTCTATNTCTCCCAGCAGCACAGAGAGACAGGGAATGTGGATTATGGTCAATTTGTCACATGTTGCTAGTCCCACTACCCAGGAGAGGAGGAGTCTCCCTGCTCCAATGTGGGGGTCTCTCCCACGGGAGACGGTTCTCCAAGAACTTTTCCAACAGGAGGCCATCCCACAGGCAACCGTTCT
>VXBB01007635.1:614482-635444 GCA_013399915.1 Illadopsis cleaveri | reverse complement strand
CAATTTGTCACATGTTGCTAGTCCCACTACCCAGGAGAGGAGGAGTCTCCCTGCTCCAATGTGGGGTCTCTCCCACGGGAGATGGTTCTCCAAGAACTTTTCCAACAGGAGGCCATCCCACAGGCAACCGTTCTCCACAAACTGCTCCAACATGGGTCACTCTTCCACAGTGCAGTCCTTCAAGGACAGGCTGTTCCAGCATGGGTCCCCAAGGATAAGTCCTACCAGCAAACCTGATCCAGCATGGGCTCCTCCCTCCATGGGTCTGCAGATCCCTCCCTGCACAGACAGGCCTCCCACAGGGTCACAGCCTCATCTCAGGTATCCACCTGCTCTGGTGTGGGTCTCCTCCACAGGCTGCAGGTGGATCTCTGCACCCCTGTGGTCCCCTGTAGGCTCCAGGGACACAGTTGCTTTACCATGGTGATCAAAACAGGCTGCAGGGGAATCTCAGCTTCAGTGCCTAGACTGCCTCCTCTGCTACCTTCTCCACTGACCTGGGCATCTGCAGAGTTGTTCCTCTCATATATTCTCACCCCTCTCTTTCTCTGGCTTCCATCAGTGCAAATAACTTCTTTTTGTTTTTTTCTAAATCTGTTATCTCAGATGTGTTACCACCGTTTCTATTTGGCCCAGCCTTGGCCAGCAGCACATTCATCTTTGGACCCCCCAGGGATTGGCTCTGCCAGACACAGAGGAAGCTTCTGGCAGCTTCTCACAGAACCTACCCCTGCAGGCCCCCCTCACTATAAAAGTTTGCCCATAAAAAACCCAATATGTTTCAACACATTCAATAAATGAGACAAAAAAAACCGAGTTTCTTCTCTTCTTCTTCTTCAAAAAAAGTGTTTTTCTATTTCAGCAATCTTGTAAACTGTGGTGAGCTGAACACCTCCCAAAGCAGAAAGTTATGTGAACTATCTGTACCTTGATCTTTAACTGATTCCACAATTTATTTCTTTTAAAAGAAGAAAGAAAATTAAACTTCTTTTATCTGTGACAGTAAGAGAAGAAATAAATTAGAATTTCTCTCATGCAACTTGTTGAATGATTGGCAATTGCACATAATGCCATCACACACAGTATCAGAACAACGGTACCATGGGTCAACAAGAAAATGCTCTTTAGTTATGACATGAATATTCTGGTTTGTTTAGGAGCCAGATTCCATTGCAACTTAGAACTGAAAATCAGGGCAAAATCATGTGAGACCCTAGCATGAACTATATTTAGTGACAAAACTTCACTGAAGAGTTTTGTCTCTTGTCATCTACTGGAGTCATAGTACAATACTGTCAAATTAACAACAATTATACAGAATGCAGAAACTGAGAATTTCCATTCCCAATGCAAAAAGCTGGACAAAAATCAGAATTGTAAAACTGTAAAAATCTTTGATCTTTCACAATCAGAATTTATACTACCAAACAGTAACAACAAAAACAAACCCCTAACAAACCAGCACAGCAAACCAGCTCCTCAGAAGGCACTGGCTGCCCTGGAGAATCTCCACCAACAGCTGGTGAGGTCCCAGCTACCACGCCTACCAAGCGGGATGCACTGCTGCAAAGAATTTCTGATCAGACAAATCATCTTTCTGCAATGAAGCACTGTTTTACCAGATATTTTTACTACCTATTGTGCATTATTACCTGTATCAGAAATACAAAACCCTCCCCCACTTGTTTTTAGGCTGGTACCTAGCTCAAAACTAAGGCATTACAAAATGAAATGAATGCAAAATTCAAGTATTTTCTTACTTTGTGGGTATCTGGTGGTTTCATTTTATTTTTAATTAGCCCCATCAAAAACAAAGTTTCTGAAAATTCTTAAAGCTCAGGGGAAAACTGATGCAAAAAAATTGGACCTGAAACTTATCTGGAGTGGTTTTCCTGGCTCTAAGTCTTAATTTTTTAATAAAGAGCAAGAAAATTATTTCTAATAAATGTACAGAAAGTATTGTATTTGTAGAATTCATTTAGCAAGCCTAAGCTATTTTACTGTGCACAATGTCAAGTACACCTAAGTAATACACTGACTTCTGATATATGTGAAATGAATAATATTTTCAAGAAATTTTCCATTTAAAACTTGTCATGACAATGGAGTGGGAGACCAAGTGAAAAATAAAAGGCACCAGTATTGCTGATATAAGGACAGAAAATTCAAATTCACAGTGCTCAGCAAAAGGATGATGCTAAAGACAATGATTATGTGTAGAATATTCAGTTTCTGAGAAATAAGCCTGTAAGATCAATATGACACATCTATGCATGTGATTCTAACATAAGTAGCAAAGAAGAATACGAAAAGTCTTCCAGAAATTCATATTAACATCACAACTGCCAATATTAAAAGTGTTGAAATATTTAAAAGCAAATATATTATTTATAGAAAGCATTTTCCCAGACTTTACAGGACAATATTTAAAATGTTTGTTTTAATGTTTTTACTGTTAATTTTATGGTACAACATGTAGACATCTCCATTTTGAGCATGGGAGTAATGTCCATTTGTATGCCAAATGAAAAAGTAAAAATGAAAAGGCAAGGACAGGAGAGCAACAATAACAGAAAAAAACCCCAGGTTTTCTCGTTTGTGTCTCAGTATCATACCTGGTTTTATTTGCTGGGTCTTGACATTTATGCCCAAACACCAGTAACAGGATTATGTTTGCACTTGTTTCTAACAAACATTTTAACAGTATTTTCAAGTAGTATAGCTACCTTGAGCTGATTGAAAATTATCCCAAATCCAGAATATGTACTCTGTTTATAAAACCATGATTTTTTCATACCTAATAAAGAAAAAAAATCAAATTCCTGCTTTTGAAGAGTTTTAATATACCTTTCTGGACTAGCAGTATTATTTTAGAGGATATTAAGTCCCATATCTCAGAGCAGTGGTGGCTTTGCCCTGATTTTCCACAGTTATTTTAATGTCAGGCTAATAAAGTCTTGACTGGGAATTTTTCTCTAGTATTTTGAGAACTTAAGTAAGAGTTCTGCAATGATTTTGCCTATCAGTTCCATCAAATTCCTTCCTTGTAGATAGCTAGAATATGTCCATAAGTGCTGTACCTGTCCCTCAACATTCCTCCTATGTAATCACAGTTCTATGGCTACTGATTTTGTTAAGATAAGAAGCAGGCAGTATGTCAAATATAAAGCGTTAATGACGCTTTTTAAGAAGTTCCAATAAGGAGTGTCTTGTACTAAAACTCGATTTTTGAAAAATGGAAAGCTCACCGAGGTTCTAAAAATCAGAGAGCACTGCCACTTCCTTGCTCTGCTAGAAAGAGACTTCAGATAAAGATTTTTTTTAATTAAAAAATACACCTTACGTATTTAATGTTTAATTTATGTATTTAAATACATCACTCAAGTTCAGTCTCACAATTGATGATGCTGAACTTAGCTGAAAGTAACATTTCACTAAACTACATTGCTGGAATCAGCCATCTGCAAGTACCAAATATAATTTAAATAGTTGCCAGCAATATCCTCATAAACAGTGCCTAAAACAGGAATCACACAAAATTTATGAAAGTCCAGCATACTTAAAAAAAGCACTTGAGGCATAGTAGTTCTGTATTTGCAAAACACTTTGGCATGGTCATCCAAAATATCACTTATCCTCACCATGACAAGACTTGAGAAATTTCAATGCCAAAAGTAGAAAACCACACAGGAGTTGAGACTTGAGAAAGGTTCTTGAGGTTATACCCCTTAAATTACTTTAACACCTAGTTCAATATTTCATTAGAAATGTTTTGGTACCCACTGAATTTTACAGTTTCTGAGTTTTTAAAACTCATTCAGTAAATTCCAGCAGTACAACAGACGTAGTGTCTCAAGACAGCACATGCTCTGCAGCAGCGAATAACTTTTGCCTTCACTTGAAATAGCTGGAAAATTCATCTGATTCCCTTTCTAAGATCAGACAGCTGAAACAATGTTAACCTGTACCCCAAGCACAAACATAAATTTGGTACCCAGTGGCACAGAATTCGGTCACTTCACAAATACCTGCATCTGTGACACAGTGTCAAAGAGAAATCAGAGAAACTTACAAAGAATGCACCAAGCTTCACCACAAAAAATTATGATTGCCCAGAACATATAGAAAGCAGCCGCTTCATCAATAGTACGGGCCTGAAGCCAAAATAATGCCTCATTTAAAAATGATCTTTGTTTCTCTGACTCAAAAATTGCAGAGATTTCACTTCACTTGCTCAGCTGCAGTGATCTCAGAACAGCAGCCCACATGCATATGCTGAAGGTTCAATACATCATAAAAAACCAAATCATAGGGAAAACTAAAAAAAGAAGGGGAAATGTTACCTGTGGAAGGACAGAACAGATCTCCTTCAAATACAAACGCTGCAGAATGACAACTAGTTGACCAGATGACTGTCAAAATAAACCACTTGGTCTTCCTTAAGCATACATAAGGCATTACACACAGGCACAAAATTTAGCTTTTCTTATCTAAAACCATTCTAGACTGTATAGTTATTGTCTTGAGGTCCTGAATCCTACATAAAAGTATTATGTCTGTTAAGCTTGCTCACACAAGATTTTAAATACATGAAGCTCCATCGCTCTTATTTTTCAGAAGCCTTGAATGGCTTCTGAAACCACAAAACTTCTTCCTTCATGTTCAGTAAGTTGCATTTCTGGGGTTTTTTTCAGTATTTGAATTTTTTTTTTTTAATCACCCTCATGATCATAGCATGCAGATCACGTACTGGTATATTGAATCCATTCACAAAACCTTCCCCTGTGGAACATACCTTGCTATTTTCAGTTTCTCATCTTCCCATCCTAAAAAGAAAACCGTAACACTGCAATTTTTTATTCTAATTTGTTTTGGTTTTTTAAAATTCAAAATCAACACATTTTGCAATTCATCTTCATAGCAAGGAAAGAAAACTTCAGAATGCACTTTGGCCTACAAATCGTAGAGGTATGCAACAGTCTTCTAAGCTGTAAGAATTCATTGGACATCCTAAAAATGCTGTTGCCTAAGATTTATGGTCAGGAAACAAAATGTGTCAACGACAATCTTTAGCGTCTAAATCTCAAATATTAAACTGAAGCCACCCAGCACCTTAAAGAAAACTGCTGACACCTAATATTTTACTATGAATTTTGTGGGAGAATAGTGGAGGTGGAAACAAGCAGATGCTGACCAAGTATCTGATCTTGAGGAAAATGCTTCCGTATTTTCATTCAATGGTCCCAAAATACTGATACATACTGAGGTGATTAATTATACAGAACTCTGTTCCAGATGTTGAGAGTAGAGCAAATAACCCTAATCCAGATGGGGCTCAAATTCCTAACAAAGGAGAGGCCAAAAGATGTTACTCTCAGATTCCACGATTGGCAATTTCCTCACTGAAGGTAAGTATTGCCTGTACTAAGAACCAAAAAGAAGAATCAAAGGGAAACAATCCAGCAAAGAAAACTGGAAGATGGAGGGAAGTGCTTCCTGCTGCCTGCTTGAAACCATCGCCTTGTTTAACATTACAGGCATCTTTCTTTTGCCACAGCTCTGACTGCTCACAATATAGGGTTAAAAAAGGGTAAAATCATGAGGTAACATTCAAATCAGGTAGTGGCCACCTGCATATTGTTGACACTGCATCTACAGTATTTGTTTTGAATTTGCCTAGGAGCTGCCTTCAGAGGTCAGAAGACAGCTGATTCCTGTGTGAGTCAGGTATTGAGAATCCAAGTGGCAGGAAAGTAGTTTTCCATCACGGAATAAACTCTTCCAATTTAAGCATTCTGCATCCCATGTGCTCATCAATTCTCTCAGGTGAGAAAGCAGTATCTCCTAGTCAGCAGTCTTAGAGAAGCCCGAGAAACTCAGAACATCTCCCCCCCTCATTTTCAGTGTGATGGTTTTGCAAGCATTCTAGTCAGAATTAAGACAGCACAAAGTAAGCTCAGAGTAAAATAGGTATTAGCTTCCATTCCCATAAACGTACCTAAATTTCTCTGGGCTGGTCAAACCTCTGAACATTTGTTCCATTGGTCATGAATGGTATCAGTCACTCACAGGTTTTTTTTCATATACTATCAAGGACTCGCCAGGTAATTACAGATTTTTGAACCAAGAATCACTTAACATCCCCAGAATTTATATACAAACAAAAAGACTGAACTCCAAGAATCCCCATATACTACTCAGATGTGAATATATGTAAAGCATATCCACACATTCATTTCTTAAGCATTATTTTGAAGTTTTCTGAATTGAAGAGTCCCAGTAAGGGCTTACTTCAATAGTAATATAAAATGAAACAACTAAACCCAACAAGCCACAAATCAAATTATATGAGATGAAATCAAATTATTTCAAAGGAAAGATTTGTATAATCAAAATTATCTACATAACTTCATCAAAAAGTTTCTGGCAACATTCCCACACTGCTATTTTCATATAAGTTTCCATATACAAACAGATTGCTACTAGAAAAGCAGACAAAATTCAGCTCTAATGTTAGCTGAAGTTTGGCCACTACAGAATTTCAATGCATATAACCACCAAAAAACTAGAAACTCCTTGTAAACACTGCCTCTAAGAAGAATAAGCAAAATTATGTTCAAGCATCTTTTAACAGGAGATGGATTTTTGGAACTCCTATCAAGGAGTCCTTAATATGTTCTGCACAACTCTCAGGTCCCAAAGTGTAAAAAATATTACTCAAGTGAGTTAAGGAAGAAGAGTTCTCACTTTATATGAACAATTCTGGTAGCGCTTCACATGCAAGAGTAAACTTGGAGATATAAACCCTGTGGAGTGTTAATAACTGGCTTTGATATGACACACACACAAAAAAAGATTCTACTGCTTGCATTTTATTAGTTCATGCTTGGGGGAGAAACTATTTATGGTGCCTATCTGCTGGATAGTACAATTTTTTTAAAAAAAAAAAAATTATTTTGCATTATGTGTGATTATCTGGAAATAAAAGATTCATCTCTGTCTACATGTATGTATGCATAGTTACTCCCCTACAGACACACATCCTGGAAGTTAGCACATGTCTTTGTTTGAAGAACAATCAACTACAGCAGGCATTAGGAAGGGAAAAACAGTAAGAACTAGAGCCAGCATGAAGACAAATCTGTTTGCAAGCACTGGCCTGTACCACCTACTCTAGTTCAAGTCATAGCACAAGACTCAGTAGTTTGGAGTGCAGAACAGGAAAAGACCAGTCTGAACATCACAGACTGCATCTCATAACCATAGTACTGGTACAGAAATGTGAGCTATCATGCTTAGGGAGGCCTGAAAAACACTGAAACCTCCAATTCCTTCTTTCGTATAAACAGGACAGATAAGAGAAAAAGAGAAAACCAAACAATCCTAGAGAAAGGAGAGGAGTTAATTAAGTATTTCTCTCTACTTATTACTACAACAATTCTGAATTCAAATAGAAAATCAGTTAATTTTGAAAGCAACTATGTATTAGGATGAATGGTATCTATTACTGCAGTTACTCAGCTAAACATTAGAAAATTCATCGTGGATGCCCCAACATTCACGCTTGTTCAAAATTACTGCCACCAGCAAAATCCACACATTTGTGTATAAACACAGCACTGATCTCACTTGTTTGTAACCAGAGAACATTCTCCTCTGTTTCTTAGCTTCTTTTTTCAGACATGTAAAGCTAGTACCTCATTCACTGCACCTCGCTGAAACAAGGGACACACTTCATTTTGTTCAGATATTGCCTCACAAATAGAGGGGGTGGAGGGGTGTTCACAGAATTTCTTAGTGTGTAGGTTCATGGCTGTGTGAGTCAACCCAAATCTGCCAGATCTGTCCTTCCATTACACCAGAACATAAGTGGCTGATAAGTGACACTACTGAAAAATCTTTTTCTGCCCAGTTTACTTTTCAGATATATCTGCTCCTTGAACCAGCTCATTACACGGCTGTAAAAATGACAGGGGAGGGTGAGATTACTTCAGCCCAATCTCAGGGTGCAGTTTAATGACTTAGAAATTTATTTAGTAAGGTTAAACTCAAGGACCACAGTGTTCCAAATTCACCTGTCACTGCAAGTAATAGTTCACCACAGAGCTTCTGCAAAAGCAGTGAGGGCGTAGCAGGTGACCACACAAGTCATACTAATCCAAATGAAAACCTACCTGAAAAAACTGCTTTTGGATTGGATCAATTCCACAATCCAATATCCTGCAAGCCACACATACACCTAGACAGGCATGGGGAAAAGTATGGTCCACAAGTAGCAAGAGTATTTAACTGGCTCAAAGTGCTGGCTTAGGTGTTTGTGCTTCCCTACACCAGGGTTTGATTCAGGGCAATCCTTCACCTACCAGTGTAGCAACTCCACCCTTTCCAACTACACCAGTTTTCCCCTCTTTCCCTACAGTCACTATGTGTCTCTATTTTTTACTTTTTCTCCTCTCACTCTTCACAATCTTGATTTGTTTCTATGACTTTAGGAGTGCTGGTGACTCAAATAAGGAAATTCACGTTGAACCATTATTCCTCCTGAACAGCAGTGGCAGCAGCAGTGAAAATGAGCAACTATTTCTTCAGTAGCAGCATCACAGGAAAAGTACTCAAAAGTAGTCAGATACAACAGTGCCAGGATGACAAGCTTCCATTACACAATTCTGGCAGACTATAAAGAGAACTAGCTTTTTTATTTACTTATTTATTTATTTTTAAGATAAATGACATTGATTTAGACTATGTTAGAACACCCACTATGCAGGTCAGCTTAGATTACTAAACTGACTTGCAATATTCTACAAAACCAACCTGTCATTACTTACTCCTCCATGTTGTTACACTCCTGATGAAATTGCTTTTGCCCACGGCTTTGTTTTTGAGCAGAAGACTGATAAAGATGATGAAAAATTGGGGGAAAACTCTCAACAAATCTTATTTTTAAAATTTTGAGGTTAGTTTTAAAATTAATTTTTTGGGGATGTTGCATGATGCCAGGCTTTTAACAAGTGTTGAGAGGCATCAATTCAGATTCTGTACAGAAACAAACGCATGACAGCCCTCACACAGACTGAAGCTGGAGTAACTCTGAGAAGTCTCAAGACAGTGTGAATTAGGGCACAGCTCCACAGTGAACTCTCAGGAGGCAGAGCCTGTAAGAGAGTCCCTCAAGGCGTTTCTCAAACCAGCTCCACTGCTAGATAAAAATCTAATAGTGAACTCCATCCTCACAGACATACACAGGTATCAGAAACCAGTTTTAGCATCAAACATGGAGTGACACACCGAGCTCTAATTCTAGGATGAGTATTCTTTAATCTGTGTAGCATATCCAACTCAGGCCAGAATAGTCCAATTTGCACAAGAACCTGAACTAAGAACGGTATCTAAAAATGTCAAAGTGAAACAAAATTAAATGGCAGTTTCTTAATCTGTAATCTGATCGAAGGTCATTTAACCTTTAAAGGGAAACATAGGCTAGGACTGAAAGACCAGAACTTTGGAAAACATTACACATCATCCTCTATTTCCCAGCTGAGATTTAGAAACACAAACACTAAACTTGGTTTTTACTCCTATTTCAAAGTGATTTTTTAATGGCTTATTAAGTTTCCTACTGACCTACTTCCAGCTCTATTAATGTGTATATATTCTACAAAGATATATTTTTTGTACTTTGTGAACCCTCCATTTCCTAAAGCAAAATTCTCAAGATTTTACAGCAGTCTAGACTACCAGTTTCAAGTGGAACAAAGCTGAAATCTTATTTCCAGATTTCCCAATTTCCCTTCAGCTATAGCTACGCCTATTTTCATATTCTACATACATTTTCTAAGAAAAAAATGTTACTAACAGCTCAAAAATGCAACTCCTAGTCCATCATTTATTGAATTCACAAGAGCAAAAACAGTACTTCTGGCCACTGATATTCTACTGGTAATGGAAAATGGAGCTTTTGAGAAGAGATGGATTAGAACTTTTCAGGAATAATGGCACACGCCAACTACATTTATAAAGGATGATTGAATTAGGCATTTAAATAAACATGCATTTTCAAGGAGAAAAGCTTTAAAGCTGCCTTGCATTCTTCATTTGCCTTGTAGGTGAATGAATGTTAACTCTGCAGCACTACACTGATGAGAAAGAAACACCTGTTAAAACCCACACAGATAGGGCCACTTTTTCCATCTCTCACAGATCACTGAGTTGTTTATAACCATCTTAACAAAGTACTGAGTTTACCTGCTTTATTTTTATTACTGCAACAGCTCAAGAATTAAACTTCCCTTCACACACTCCACAATATATTGTGCTATTGTGTAAACAAAGCAGCATCATTTCTGAATTATTCCTCTTCACTACTTCATGTGAATAGAGTTTTTAAAAGAAAAATTATTTCCTTTATGACTGACAGGGATAAGGCCCACAGAAAAGCACTATAGTCAGAGTTAACTGACTGAATATAGTTTTACTCTCTTAAATTACAAGAAAAGAACAATTTTTATATTCTGCAGAATTTACTTTCAAATAATTCCCTACTAAATTATGAATAGTTTGATTAAATTTCAGTAATGAGTTTATTACAGAGAATCATTACTGCATTTGGATAATTAAGTACATGTATGTATTTTCAAATGGTACCAGAAGAAAAGCACAGTTAAAACACAAAACTATACTAAAATAACAGGATTTACTGTACTTGGACTACCTATGGACCAAATGACAGCAAAATTTTTAAGGTGAAATATGCTACCACATCTTCCTTACACTGAACTTGAAACAGAAATCAATTAGATTAATTTTTTCAAGGGACAACTTATTATAACCAATTTCTTTTCATGTCCACATCACTATTGGCGTAATTGTAACACTCACATTGCAAAATTTCTTCATATTAAGCATTTCCAAAGTTCAGCTATAGTTTCATTGCACACATTGGGCTACAGCACTTGTACCATAACCCTGATTCTAAGTAGACAGAAAAACCCAAAAAAGTTAATTACAAAAAACACCACAAAACAACAGTTAAAGAACTTCCTGTTTGTCTTTTGAGATTTTAAACTACTTTTGAGTGATTTGGGTTCTGTTGGGTTTTTAGGTTGTCTTTTTTTATTCTTGCTTTACCCTTTCAGTAATACCATATTGCATAAGTGATTTTCATCAAGATGATCACGGAATAAAAGTATCATATTCAGTTGTTAAAAACAGTCACTTTCAAGTTTAAAAACTAGTACTATTTTTGAATACCATGAACCACCCACTACCAGTCTGCAGGTTAAGAGACTATTAAAAAGTTTTTGTGCTTTATTTTTCTTATCTCCTGTACTGCTCCTATTTGAAACTGATTTTACCACAGGCAGCAAAATTGCCACTGGCTGGTTTCCAACAGATCTCTTCCCTGTCACACTCTTCTCAGAGAGCTGCTGCACCCCTTGCCTTGCTCTCATCCTCTTGCTTTACCTGCCCACTTTCCTTTGGGTGGTGTCCAGAAAGCTGGGGAGAGGGCAGCAGATCACCTAAAACATTTGAAACACCCACGAAATAATTAGCTGAATTTATTCCAGCTAGCACATGGGCTGCTGCCTTTTGAAAAGTCTAACAGTGCTGGTCCATGTTCCTTTGTGTAAACAAAATTCAGATGTCTCTACTCTGTTCAGCACCAATTAGACAAATGTTCTATTTCTGAAACCTCTGTCCAACTGCCAGGAAGTTTTGGACTAATGTAACTTCAAGGAAGATCAGTAACAAAGAAATTAAACTTATTTCATTAGAAAAGTGAGGTAAAAACATTTTTCCAGGCAAAGTTCTATCACATATACAAAATAAACTGAGACACACAAATGTTTTCCTCCAGTTTTTGAGAGATTGATTTTTGGGTACTTAAAACAACAGTAATAAGATTTTCATAGTAAGCACAAGTTTACAGCTGGTCTTGCAATGGGCTTGCACATTAGATGCACTGATAAAACAGTTTTAAGATCAGTAAGTTACATAATATTTTAAAAATATTGCAAAACTGCAGATGGTCAATCAGGCTATTTCCTCAGAGAACCGTAAGAAAGAGAGTGACAACTGCAGAGGAAGGGGAATTATTTAATGACTGCAAGCAAATCCTAATACTACTAAGTATTAAAATTAGCCACTTTTATTTTTAAGCATTTCTCAGGTGCTGTAGACACCTAAGAATGGTGTGTGGGAAAACTCCAGAAATATCCAAAACCCTTAAAAAAAAATGTTCTTTTTCCATCTCTTTCATCTTCAGCATCTTTTCAAAAATTATTGGTAAATAGAAAAGACATGTCTCTTGAATGCTTATGAATGTACTTTGTCAGTACAAAATTTTTTCTCTGTTTCAATAGTTTGGAAAGTTTTGACAAATCTCATACAGAGAGATGAAGCCTAAAATGCTAATGACTACCAAACTGTATTCCAGCAAAACGTGACAGGCTGTACTCATGGAAGACAAGAGAGCACCATTAAGATTAGGTAATATAACTGAACAACTAGAAAGAAACAGGAACTCACTTGAGAGTAAGACATTAAAAAGGCTGATCAGCCTTCACAGTAAATTTAAAGACTTTTTCCCCCACTGCAGCTGGAAACTGATCCTAACACGGAAGCTCTGACACCTCCATCAGGTGAGTGTGTATCTTAGGTCTCACAAAAATAAAATGTATGTTTAGAATATCCCCAATGCTATCCAGGTACCAGAAAGTTTTCAGTCTTCATTCCTGAGCAGCAACTACATTGTGCCAATTTTATCTTTGTTTCTCCTTAGCAGTGTTTCAGCATGCTTAAGAGATCTTTACAACAAAAGATCTTTACAGCCAAATTCTGATGTCAGCACAGCAGCGGGAATACAGTTCATTAGTTTACTGCAGCTGCAAAACCAGCAAAACACACATTGCTTTGAGTAACACCAGTAAGAAGCATGTGTTTTAGATTGATTTCTAGGTAACAATGGTGATTAACAAAATACTGCAGTCTGGAAAAAAAACCTCAGATAGGAACAATGTTTAACATAGACTGGAGACTACACAAAAGTTTGGTTTCTTTACCTACCAAACTGGCTAAATGGCTATAATATATACTGTGAACCAAAGATCTGCTAATTGTTTTGTCTGTTGTTTTTCTTTTACATAGCAGAAGATGCACATTGACATTAAGCAGGCAAAATAGTATGAATTGATTCAAGTAGACAAGGTAAAAAAGTAACCACATATATGTCTGATTTCCCTTTCTATCAGTCATCTCTATATTACTGCTTGCAAGCCCAGGGATAATTTTTCTTCCACTTCATAACATTGGTAAGAGAATAACACTTCCTATATGAGTCTCTGACCACAGCTAAAACTCCTGCTGTTTTGCAAACTTTAGGCATACAAACTCCATATAAGAATGCAGTAAGTCACAGATTTTGTTTCCAAGCTTTATTTAAAATATTTAAATTCACAAAAAGTCTCCCACACAGTACCATAAAAATATATACTGACTTGCATATCCACCTGAAGTGATTTATATGATTAAATCAGGTCACTTATACTGAAGACAACATCAGTACAGCTCTGGTCTGCCACAGGCTTCCAGTACGCCCCTAAGTAATATTTAGCCCTCAGTAGTTTGTTTCAGTTTTAGAAGAGGTGGACAAACCCAGAAATTTGTAATTTATTACTATCACAACAACTCGTATTAATCTCTTTTCCAAGGTAAATAATCCTGTACTTTTCAAACTTCTAATCAGTCTTTGTAATACTAATGTTAATACAGTGCTTGGTAAGTGATTACACACACACACAAAAGGAAACACCACAACCAAAATCTTGAAGCCATTACTTGGTTCCATTCACATTAAAAAACTTGTTCCAGAATTAATCAAGGTTGTTTAGTAGATAAGCATATTGCTCAAAGACCACCTTTCTTATTTATCAAAGATGGAATACTATAACTGAAGGAAAATACTTGAAGAAAAGGAATATTCTATGCTATATTTTGACACGGTAAAGTCTGAAGACCTGCAAGCTATCCTCCCACCCATTACAAAGTTTCTATATAACGTCTGTAAAACAGCCTGGAACACAGTCTTCACAGGAAACATTAGTCATTTTCTAGGTTTTTTAGGAGAGATGATGAGGCCTGATTTATAGAAGCCCTGGGCGCTCAGAAATGTAACTGAAATCCAAGAAACTTTCAGTCTGAACATATAAAGTGCAATAGAATGCACTTCACCTTCAGAAGCCACAATTTAGAAATACCAAATCAGGCATATGAAGCCAGCCTTTCTGGTATTGGGGTTTTTTTTCCTTTTCAGTAACTCTTCAGTTCCCCATCTTTTAAGAGCCATTAACATCATGGAGTCACCTCACAAAAAAGCATTAGTATAAAAATAGGATTAAAAAATCTTTGAAGTTTATAGTAGAATAAATAAGGGCCTAAAGACTCTAGTCTGACCATGTCAGTGGTCACACATCAGAAGTTATCATTTCTAATTCAGCAACCTTTTGGGTTCCCCCTCCTTTCAAATGGAGTTTTTTTTTCCTTTCACAATACATTTATCTTAGGGTTGCTGGGAAACCATTAGAATAATATTGTACATGTGAAATTGCCATTAATTACTGACGTACTTGTAACAAAAGAAAATTATCAGATACAAAAACAAAGGAAGGGTGTCATCATCAACCAGTTTGAAATTCAGTAACATCTGGGTGAATTTGGTAAGCCTACACGGTCTGTTCCTCTAAGGACTGACAAAATTGGGACATTTACAAAGCGATTGGTTAATATTCCATTGGAAAAAAAAATCAGAACACAATTTATTCTTCTCTGACTAGTGGCCTGTCCTAGTTAATGAAAAACTTGATTGTTACAAGACTCAAACTAATTAAAAGATTAAACTATGAGCAAAATCAAATTAAAAATTTGGCTTTAGGCTTATGTGGCCAGCAATAGCTCAAGAACATTGCAACTGCAGTCTGCAGTCAAACACAATTAATGAAAGTTTAAAATTATTAGAATAACTGTGGATCATTTCTGTAACTTGGCTATATGACCTCCACAAAATTACTTATAAATCTTAAATATAATCGTGTGAATACATGCAAGTCACCCATGTCATCTGAGACCATCACAGAAAAGAGCATTTATTAGTTCATATACTATTCAACCCACTTAACATGTATATACCTTTTCCTCTCAAACATACCAAATTCTTGTGGGTGACACAACAGATTTTCTTCCACCAGATGATATTTTAATTGCTATTTTTCAGTATTGTTTAAAATAACTACCTAGGTAAAAGCCAGGTCAGATCAAAGGTACAACTAACTACACCACCTCGGAGAGCAGCCATTAACTTATGCAGAAATATCAGGGTCAGTCAAGAGTAACTTTTTTTCCCTCTCACCTAACTACAGCCTACTCCAAAATTTAAGTAGCAACAAGCAACCTTTCTCAATTTTAACATGTAACAGAAGCCTAAAAACCTAAATGCCTGTGCACGACATGACAAATTGTTAGGATTAGCTATTTCTAGTGGTATGGAAACACAATAGGCCAAACTACAAAGGGGCCAATATCTAATAACCAGAGGAATATGCAGAAAGGCAATGGAAAGAAGATGAGGGACGGTGTTTGTCTCGTTCTCACACAAGTACATATAATAACTAAGAAAACCAAGGGACAAGATAGGGAAGACCTCAAGGCACACTTCTCCAGATGATCACAAGCTAGGCCTTGGGGTGGGCACGGCAGGGGGAGAATTGGAGAGAGGATGAAAGGGTGTGGGGACATCGAAATCAAACGCAACTTTCACAGCAAATGCCTTGCCCAACTGTCACCATGGGGAAAAGAACAAGACTATTGGATTGATTGAATAACAAAAGGACAATCACTCCCCCAAAAAATCCACCTCCCCACGAAACAAAAACCAGAATTCTAACCCAGCTATGATAAAGAACTATCTCCCTCACTAAATTCTAACCTATAAAATCTAATTTCAGAAACATATTTGAACACTGCCTTAAACCTGTTTTTAAAATTTCCATGCTGAAATAAATTTATCCCTTCTTTTCCTTGAAATGTTTCAGAAACTTTTTTTTTACTTTTGTATATTTAGCGTCTGATTAAATGTGCTTTTTACAGATTTCATGAATGAGTGTTGTTTACACTATCTCTAAGAAAATGAAAATGCTGCACTTTAAGTTTTCTGTTGTTCTACAGACTTGTCTTACACTTTACCAAACTATACAGTTTTCAGTACAAAGCTTTATCTGAACTCACCATCGTGCATTCTTTCTTTTACATTAAAAGCTCTAGCAGTCATGATGGTTTTCCAGAAACAATGCAAATGCCCCCATCTCTATCTCAAAAGAAAACATTTGCTAACTTTCACATTCAAATCAACTCTTAAGTTTCTTCAACATTCTAAGGTAGGACTGCCAAAAAAAGAAGTTGGGTTTTCCCCCGTGCCAGCCCAAGTATTTGTGAGTTCTCCAGATAAATTACACGACAAAATGGTTCAGGTTAAAATTAACGTAGTTGGAGAGGTGGATGTTCTGTTGTTGGTTGGTTTGGGATTTTTTCCCTGCTAAGTTTTAACCCAGTGAACGCTCCCATTTTGGTGTGCAGCAAAACAAAATGTTTGTGAAGAGGGTACAGAACAGAGGTAGGAAGAAACTAGTGAGAGCCCCACATATTTTGGTGGCAGTTCTGGCTTTGTCTACAAGGGCTGTTTATGTCAGTCACTGAGAAAATCAGCCTCTATGCATTTTGGATTGAGGGGGCTATTTGTAATGTATCTGACAATTAAGTACACTACTATTAATCTTACTCATAATGACTAATTTTTTTTTTTATATAAATGACATTTAAATATTCTCTTGTGATCAAAGTTATATCTGAGATTTAATAGTTTACTGACAGCAATATACAAGCCTGGAGTTTAACACAGCAGTAAAATACAGTCGATTTTGAAAAAAAATTCAATAGTCATAAAGAAGCTTTGCAGCAAAGCAGATGCCAAGATTCTAAAACTTCTTTCAACCTTCAACTATCTTACGGAAAGAAATATAATATTGCCAACACAATTGCTCTTAAGTTTTATTTAGGTTCTGGTTTGATCTTGGAACAGAAGGAGGGCCTCTTGGGTGCCTTACAATTGGTTTTTTTCCTCTTCTATCACTTGGTTATGTCAAAGTTACCATCCCTCTTCACAAGCCTTACTCAAATTGTCAAGCATCTGACTTGTGGCTCTAAAACCAATCCCTACATAACTTGAATATCTGCCCTGTGAAGAGGAAGACCTAAAAAAAAATATTTTGCAGTCAAAAGTACAGTAAACCTCAACACTCTGCTACATGCTGGCAGCCTAGTTTGGTTAACTTAACTGTATCTATTGAATGGACACTTGACCCCAGCCACAGTACACCAGTTAAAATCACTTCCTCAACAGCTGAAACGATACATCACATACTGTCCCACTCTAAGAAGGCACCAAACCATCAATGTAATCTAACACACCAGAAACTACCTTTAACTCCACTAAGCACCTGAACTTGTGTTTCATTTGCCATATGCAAAACCTGAGGTATTTCCTTTCTACATCCCTCAAAAGATGAATGTTAATTTTAAAATTCTCAATATTTTCATTTTCAAGACAATGATAATGTTATCATACAGACATATCAAAACACTTTGAAAGTATCTGGCCTACATTTTATTACCCACAACCCCAAGCAGAAGGAGGGAAAGGATATAAAAACATTCTTTTAAAAAGTCCTTGGCACAAAAGCTGCTGCTCAGGCACTCTGGGACAGGTGCCCAGAACGTCTCAAGTTCCAATAATAAGAAAAGCTCTCATTAGGAGAAGAGGTCTGGACACAAAAATACAGATGTGATACCAGAAAACTTGCTAATAAGGACACAAGTTTGTAACTGATTAAGTTGACCATGACTTCGACAAGCTGAAAGAACAAAAATTTGCAGGAACTGACCCACATCCTGGTGGCCAAAACTCATAAGCTGCACATTTTCTGTAAGAAATACCTCCTGTAAGAGCATCTTCGGCTGACCCATGGCCAAGAAGACAAAAAAAATCTCATTTCAAGAACTCATTCATGCCTGAGTTGGTACATTCTGTTAAAGTTGGCTTTTATCATTGAGTCATATTTAAAGTTCTGGAAAGTTATCTTTTGAAGAAAACTTGACGAAATTGAACAAAACTTTTTCAAGCATTTCCATCCCAAGCACACCATCATCATAATATTCCACACACCAAAAGGAATTTTCTTTTGTCAATTAAGTTGATATATAGAAGCTTGGACTTCATCAAGAACATACACGTTATACAAAAGCATAAAGAAAAATACACTTGCTGGTTTAGTTCTAAAGTGGACAGTACTTCCCATTTTCTTGATGCTTCAGTAAAGCAAATACCTGACAAAAAAAATTCCTCTAACTCAGATTTTTCTTACTGTATTGGTACTGTTTAATCTTTCTCTGTCGTTTCAGTGATGGTAGGTGCAGTAGCAAAGTATTTGTTTTCATTTAAAGTTAGTCTCAAGTTTTTTGGCTGTCTGAACTCCATAACAATAATTCATTTAAAAAAATGACAGAAAAAAGTCTGCTCTTAGCCTGAAAATTATGTCTAATACACATATATGAATTCAGTAAAACATGTATAGATGATTTTGAAGTTGTATTATTACCATTATATAGGAATGACATAGTTCACAATTCCAAGTCCACCAACAGGGACAAAATACCAAGGATCACCTCAAAACTGTATTCCTCTACATTCCACAGACTTTGATCTAAGGTGTCTGTCTAAAGAGTCACAACTCTAGTATCCTCTCCTGTAACTGGCAAAAATCCACTGCAGTTTTGAAAATACTAGGCTGAACTTGTCCATTCAATAATTTTCAAAACTGTAGATGGACAACAAGACACATTTTCAAAAAAAACCACTGACACATGCCTTGCTGCTTAAAAAGTAAAGCACAAAGCCTATGTTCTCTTCACATTTATAGCTAAGAAAACTTTTCAATGTACTAACTGATCAGCCAAGACCATGATTTCTATTTTTCAGTCTTTGTGGAGGCACTGCTGTCATGGGAAACAGACTATGAGATGACAGAATATTTCCAATCTCTAAAAATTATTACTCCACCCTGGGCATAGGACCAAATCCTAGGTTACAAAAACCTTTGGTCCAAAGATCATGGTGTTAACAAACGAGCTGCGTCAATATTTGATCAATGCTCAACTTAATTCTCAATTTTCAGCATGGATTTAAGAAATAATACTACTGTATCACAGTAACATTTCATTTTTTTTTTCACTGGAATAAGGGATTAATGAAATAAAAAAGAGGTAAGACTCGCACTCCCCCAGGATGCTGTCAAACAAGCAGAGAAGATGCTTTTCTAACAATCTCTTTTGCTTATGAAAATTTAGCTTTTTGGTCAGTTATACTAAATAGGAAAAAAATGGTATGTATTACACTAAGTTGAAAAATCTGAGGCAGGTTCTACATTTGAAATTATTTCAAAATTCCATCCATAAACTCCAGAAATAAAGTTTTGTTTTCTGCCAACAGTGTGTCTTTTCAATCAAGAATATCCTTACGTAGATCTGCTTATCTCCCCCGCTCAGCTATACTTTCTTCAAATATCAGAACCCAAAAAACCACCTAGCTTGCAAAAAAATTTTGCTAACATATCCTGTAATTATTACTTATGATTCCACTTCAGACTTCTCCTCTAAACTGTGGATATGTTTCATGTACAAATTAGCAGTTAATGTATCAACTCTGGCATTGAGCAAACTCACAAGAGAATAGGAACGAATTACAAAAACGGGAAAAATGGGTCCTCCACTTTCAAGGAAAAGCAATGAAGTCATATTCCCTTAAATATTCCTGTCTGTCCGCAGGCAGGAAGGACAACAAAACTCTGGCAGTTCTCCATTCCAGCGATAAAATGTTTACAAGTAAAAGTGGCAAGGAGGGGGGTGGTGGTCAGAATTGCTCACCTTTAACCGTTTGACCACCTCATCGTTGGTAATTTTGTCCGTAATCTCCTTTACTCCAGGAGGATAGTAGATGATTTTACCGTCGGCAGCAGGTTTTGGTTGGGTAGCAGGGAAGTCCATCCTGGCGCTGCTGGTTATAAACTTTCCTTCTCCACAGTCCTCTACCGGCCTCTATCGGTCAGAAAACAAAAGTTCAGCAGAATGGAAACGACTTTCTAACCCTCTTTTTCCATTCCTCACCCTCAATTCGCTGAAGGCCCCGGCTATCGCCCCGCCGGCCGCGCCCCCCAGCGCTGCCCCCGCCGCATCCCGGCGGGAGCGAGGCCCGACCCGCCGCCGCTCTCCGCGACTCGGGCCCCTCCGCTCCCCTCCGGCGCCTCCTTTCATTGCGGGTCTGCTCCAGCCCAACACTGTTAGTTCGCAGTCGACGGTTTTACAATGAAATTTGGGGCCCAATCGAGGGATACCCCGCTGCCGAGGGCCCCTTACGGCCCGGGGGGTGGGCCGGGGACGCCGTTCCCGGCCCCAGGAGGTGGTTCAGAGCCTGCACAGTGGCCCCGGAGCTGGGAGACGAGGCCTAAACAGTTAGGCCTCAAAACTATCGGGAGGCAGAGAAGCCAACAGGAGAGGGGGAGGGAGGGAGGAAGGGAGGGAGGCGGCGGCGAGCGCAAACAAAACCCCCCCGCGACCCCCCCATCCCCTCAGAGCCCTCTGTNGCCCGCGGCCGGCGGCGACGCCCCGGTAGGAGCCCCCAGCCCCCGCCCCGGGGCGGAGGGCGAGGCTGCCCAGTAAGTTTGGCACCGCGCGGAGCGCCGCGCAGCGCGGGTGGTGCTGGGCGCGGGTGGCGCAGCGCTGCCTCAGCTTGGCGCCTAAACCCTCGGAGCGGCCGGGCTGGACAGGCTCCTCCGGGGCGGCGGGGGCCTGGCCGGCGGTG